>JANBVN010000262.1:0-31731 GCA_030052785.1 Coniochaeta hoffmannii
AAAGTTCGGTTTTCGGTCCAGTGTGGCTTGATACTCGGAAATTATTAGCAAGTGAGAGAGGCGCATCTGATTGCCAAGCACGGACCGGCCGTCTCCAGCCACAACGCGATAGCTTCACTTTACGCGTCTTAGCGACAGCCATCGCGGCGACTTCAATAGTAATGCGCCAAGATGGAGGACATTAGCATTCGCTGCAGAAGCTGCGAATCCCCTTTGGGTGAATTTACCAATTTTTGGACACAGGTCGGCAAGAGCTACTTCAGCCCCATTATCGATCCACAACAGTCGCCCGACATCGAGTCGCACGGGCCATTGAGGTCCGGGGAGAAGGGAACCCTGGTTGAAGGATGGTATGAGTGTGATACAGCGTGGTGTTGCGTCTGTGACCAAAGTCATTTATACTGATTATATACCTGTTCTCAGCCAACTACAAGACATTGCTTGTTCTCCGTGTGGCGTCGTGCTCGGCATCAGATGCACCAGTAGCCCTGTCAATCATGTTCTCGATGAGTATGTACAACAGCTCTCTGCACAGTAATGACCACATGGAACTCACACGTTGGGCAGAAACCAGATGCTCTTTCGGGCGACCACCGTCTTGGCCCTGAGCAAGCATGATAACCGCGCGGTTGACCTTGTTGTCAAGCGGCATTTGAAGCTGCGCGAAGGCCCAAGGTCCAGCAGAGACAACTCTGTGAACGAAACCTCCAATGACTTCCCAGGAGGAGGCTCGTCTGCTGAGCTGTCTCTCCTTCAGGCCGAGCTGGAAGCGCAACGGAGCAATATTGAGAGGATCGACAGTGCAGGTTTCAAGGTCATCTCAGGGCTAGACGACGCAGTCAACCGTGTCGAGGGCGACCTCGGCAAGATCCGGGACACGCTGTCCGGGCTACGGCAGGAAGTTCGGGGCAGTCATGAGGACATGGCGTCGTTGAAGACGGAGATCAAGGAGGTCAAGAAGCATGCGCAGGACCGGACAGTGGTCAAGCGCCTCGAGGAACAGCTCAACTCGGCCAATAACTCTGTCAGAGCCATACGGCAAGAGCTGCAAGAACTGGCAAGCAAGTTCGAAAATGAACTTGACGAAGTGAAGGCAGGACTACGGCAGCACTCAAAGGACATTGATGACATAAAGTCTTCGTTGAGAGACCGGGTGTCCTCGAGAGATCACGCTAAAGACATGGCTGCTATGAGAGGCGAGCTGGCCCAGGTGCGGAAGCAGTTGGAGGAGGGCAGATCCAAACCGCCTGGTTCCTTTTCGTCAAGGGAGCTCGACATTCTAACCAGCAACATCGCCAAGATCGGCAACCGCGCGAGTGTGGTGGAGAGCTTGCAGATGGAGTTTGAGATCTTCAAAGGCCGAGTGCAGAGGATGGAGGCTGCTGCTCAGAGTAACCAGAGTCACCAGCCTCCGGTTTCCGCTGCAGAGCCGACATCGGCCTACGATCGATACGACGACCACGACTACCATGCCCAAGAACTACGCTCCTCCCGAAGGAAGAGGCCATCTTCGGGAATCGACACCTCGCCACTTCCCGACACCAGCTCTAAGCGAGCTGCTACTTCGTCGGACCTCGCCGATACCATTGTTGCAACCCAATGGCGCGACACCCCCACCAGCTCACCAGTAGCCGAAACCAGGACAAGGACGGATAATACTCGACTAACCAAGAGTGGCAAAATCGATAAGAAGCCGCAGCGGCCGGTAAGAAGATCTCTGATCGGAACAAACGTCAACGACAAGGCACATCAGTCGAAGCGGAGAGGGTGAGCTTATGAGCTTCAGACTTCGTGGCATTTCTTCGAAGTTACGATATTCAAGACGTGTACACGAGCCGTCTCAATGATGCAGGCTGGCTCCTCAACACTAGCCTACCATCGTTTCCGCTGCTAAGCTCCCTCTCAACTATCTCAAGAGCAAACTCCGCCAGCGCCTTGATCGGTCCCAGAATGACCTCGTCGATGAAATGCCTCGCGTCCGGCCGCCCGGGGTCCATCGCCCAGGCCCCTATCATGGCTGACTCGCGTTCCCGACCCTGCAGCTGCTGGATGTCATCCAGCAGCTCCCTCGCGCTCTTCAGCACCTCCCAATCGCCCGAGTGCCCCATGGGACCGTAGTGCACCACCAGCCGCAGCACGGCCTCGCACATGGACACCTGGTCCATCCTGGCCAGTCTATCGACCAATCTCTGGTCGGGACATGTCGTTCCCAGCTCGCCCATGGCGGACAGGGGCGCAGTCTGGCTGAGTAGCTGGGCGATCATCATCAGCCCCTTTACTCGCCAGGGCTTGAACGGCGCGACGTGGGCGTAGGGGTGGCACTGTGTTGCCAAAAAGCAGGCGAGGGAGAGGGCGTAGGCGAAGTTCTGGTCCGCCGTCTCGTAGCGGATGACGAGGTCATGGAGGATGGAGGGGAGGGGCTCGATGGCGTACATCCCTGCTTCGAGGAGGGGTCTGCATTGTGCCCAGGGGTGCTGGCTGTTATTGACTGTCTTTGGAGGCGAAACAGACTCGAGGGCTGTGCGGTCGATAGGAGGCTTGGTATAGAGTCCCAGGTCGGGCTGAAGACTGAAGACGTTGAGCGGGATGTTGGATGATGCCCGGCACACCTGGTAGACGTCCAGGTCATCCGTGCAGCGTTGACACCGGCACTCGAAGTGGTACAACCTTAGAGCCTTGTGCCGCTCAGCTTTAGATAGTGTGTTGTCTGAGAGAGTTAGCGAAGTTCACATAGCCTCCAATGAACCTGGGAGACGGAAGACCTGCCAATGTAAGAAATCTCAATCTCCTCGCCAGCTTTGATCTCCCTCTCAGCCCTCAGCACCGCCGTCCTTCCCACAAAGCAGACATACGCATTTGGCACGCAAGAGTGATTCGCCATAGCAAGATCAACATCCAGAAATACGCCCGCGGCACCAACATCCTCGTCCCGCCTGTCAAACGCGTTCGTCTGCAGCAGACACAGTACAGCCCTCACCCCCTCGGCCGCAAATCCCATCTTTTCACCCTCCAGCTCGACCCCAGCAAACTTCAACGCTGCCATGGCCTGCATGCCCAGATCCTTCCACAGCTCCTCGTCGCTGCTGAACCCCTCCACATTCCCCTCCAACTTCCCCTCTGCCGTCGTCCTGCCCCCGACGAAGGGCACGCCTCCGACCGCATCCTTCACCGCCTCATCCCCTGCCTTGAGGCGGAGGAGGATCTGCATCGCGGCCCGCACGGGCGTCGGGAGCAACCACTCTTCCTCCCGGCCATTGGCGTCTCTTCCCCGGGTAGCGCCCATCACGGAGTCCTCGACCTTGCAGAGGCGGGGACATTCGAGTTTGTGAATGGCTTTCCAGGCCGAGGCCTGGCATTTCTTGGAGCAGTAGACGACGTACCGGCAGCGGGAGCAGGGTGAGAGCTTGGTCTGGGATGCGGACGGGGAGAGCGGGGTGGAGGGTAAGGTGGAAGAGGAGGACAGGGTGGGAGACGTGGTACCCGGCCTGAGACACCAGTCGCATGCCGTGCGCGTGTGGGAGGCGTCTGGGAGACAGAGGAGGGGGCGCGGGAAGGTGGCTATTGCGCTGCCGGGGGGGAGGGTGGTGGTTGCTTGGAGGCTGCGGCCGCGGGGGCCCTTGCGGGTGCCCGAGAGGCGGAGGTTTGTGTTGGACATTTCTTGTGTTGAATGTTCAGTTGGATGCGACTGTCCCTGGGCTGAGTGGTCGAGGTGGTGTCGAAGCTCGGGGATTTGGTGCTAGATGTGCTGTCACTCGAAATTCAAGTGACATCCAGATAGTCGAACTTGTTCTACACGGCTAAAAAGCAGGCGAGAACTCCTGATGCTTTATTTATAAGCATGGATTGAGTACTCTCCGGATTGAATACTGATCGAGATGGTTCAGAACGGTTTCCGGATACACTGGGTGATCTGGCGTGGAATTTGGGTTTTGAGGTGATGATGTCGATGGACGGGACCCGAGATGTGGAGATCCTCAAGGTCAGCAAACACGCACAACAGGGCGAATGGCAAAAGAACATTCTCTACGGTTGTAGCTCAGCCCACTCGCGAGATAAGAATGCAAAGCAACAGCTTTATTGGCTTACTTGAGTGAAATAAAGGGTATATGCGCGATCTGTGTCGAAAACAAGTCCACTACAACTCGTCCCGCCACCTCTCCGTCGCCTTAACGCCGTTCCTCGCCTCCCTCAACTTTTCCCAGAGCTCCTGGCTCCAATGCTCTTTATCAGCCCTATGCGCATGCGCCAACTGCTTAGCCTCATAGTCCCAGCATTCCTGCAGAGGACCCTGCATATTCCCCCTTGCACAGACACCCTCGCTGTGCTGGTCGTCCACCGGCCACTCCCCCAGAGTTGCCCCTAGATCGCTGTCAAGAAAGATGTCCTGTACCAGCAACGCCGTCTTCTGCCTAACAGCCTCCCACTCTGGCTCCGTCATGGACACAAGAACATGGAGCAGGGACTCCATCCCTCGCTTCTTGAGGAAGTCCTTGCGCAGGACATCGCTCTTCAGCAGGCCCTTTAGCGCCGCCACCCTGGCCCTGACGACCGACGGATGCTGTATGCCAGGTGCCAGATATCTCCCACCGACACCCACAAGTCGGAAAGTCGAACTGGCCAAATTATTCTCTCCTTCATCCCAGGTCTGATCATCTGCGTCCTCGGACGGGGCACACTGCACATCCCTCAAGCGCGGCCAGTGCCTCTCCACCTCTGCCAGGGCCTTGGCGTTGTTCTGCAGCGCGCCGGCCAGCGTGTTCGCCGCCGTCTTGGCCCTGCTCACGGCGGACTGGCCTTCGCGGCTATCGGCGACGGCGTAGCAGAGCAGGTCCTTGACCGTCTCGTACTTCTCGGCGATCTTGAGGCCGTAGTAGATGTCGTGAGAGAGCTCCTCGAGCTGCTCGAGGGACTGGTCGATGTCGAGGCCCTTACCCAGAATGTCGAGGGACTGGTAGAAGGAGTCTGACTCCTCGGACTTGGGGGGCTCTTTTATCTTGCCTACTGGCTCGTAGACTGGTGCGCCGGCGGGGATTTGGGCTCCGTCCTCGCTTGGTTCCACAACTACCACGGATGAGTCGACTGGGAGATCTTCCAGTTCGGCGTTCTGTTCGTCTGGGACGTTGATCTTGGCTTCCTTTTGGCCGGTCCAGACATTGAGACGGACGTGGAGACCTGGTGGCAGATCTTGGTCGTCATGAACGGTCTGGAACTCGTCTGTTGGGACAAAGACCTTTGGATAACATTCTGACGGGTTGTCGGTGTGGCATATTAGATCAACATCTGCTGCTTGTGATGGTGTTGGCACCGATGGTGATGAGGATGAAGGTACGGAGGATGACGCCGCCACTAATATAATCATAAGAAACAGGAGGCCAATAAGGCCCCAAAGGCCAGATGATGATGGCCGCGACCGTGAAAGAGGCATCTCAATGTGCGTTAGATGGCGGTTTGGTCGAACGAGTGCCTCTCGAAGTGATCTTAAACAGAGCGAATGTGAAATAAAAAAAATAACAATATGAGGAGGATGAACAGAAGCTGTGGCAATACAGGCAACGACGCCTTAAAAACGACTCTCGGCCTGGACACGACAACACCCAGCTATGACTCAAGAAAAGAAACACAAAGAAAGGACGGATCTAACTCTCGGCGTCGTGATCTCGAACTCGCCTCTTGACCTTCTTCAAGAGGCAATGTATCTTTGTACCCGAGCATCATCTATTTGGCGTCTCTTCATTGGCGGGTTTGCCGGTAGCCGCCACACGCGCGTCAAGCGGGGCCCGGATGCGTTTGCGGTCCGACATCACCAAACCAAGCTTCGATTGGAAGCTTTGCCCGCATCCACGACCATTCATTCCCTCAACCAGCCCAACGACGACCCAATTGACCGCCGCAACGGGCTTGACTGAAGATGTCGGCGCTCAGGCAGCGGGCCGCACACATTGCTCGGCGCTCAAGGCCGACGACCATCCGCAACACGCGATCCTACGCCTCGGAACACGGCCACGGCGAGCACCATGCTGCCGGCAAGGAGGAGCCTCTAGGCGTACGTCTGCGGCCCCCTTGTCCTGCTTCTTGCATTTTCCCCGTCACTTAGTGTACCAGTGTACCCAGGCTAACCGCTCTCCTGGCGTGTGTGTGTAACAGGCCGCCTTCTACTTCGCCGTCGGCGCGATCCCGCTCTCCATCTTCTTCTACAGCATCTCGCGCCCCAACGAGGACGGCAAGCCCACCGGCTTCGCGGGACTCATCCACAAGTACACCGAGATGTCGGAGACGTGGAACGAGCGCAACGCCCTGCGCACGGCCATGATCGAGCAGGCCGCCCACGACAAGCACCTGCTGTACAACGCCCCGCGGAACAAGCACATTGAGCTCAAGTTCCCCGAGTACGTTTGACCCTACCTTCTTCAGCTCTGCAGTGGATATGTCCTTCCGTGGCCTAGCCCCTACAGTGGTGGCACTGATTATGGTGCAAGGCTGACAACAAAAACAGGGTCTTCCACGCCGGCTCCCCCTTCAACGTGCCGGCCGGCCACAACGCCAACCTCGACAAGGTGGTGGAGCACTACAGGCAACAACATCTGGACGAGGAGGAGAGGAAGGCGACCAAGGCGAGGAGCAAGTGGGATCCGCAACCGAACCCTTGAGCTCGGGATGGCGAGGAAGTGTAGCAAATGATGGGATGGGAGACAAGCTTGGGAGAGAGGCTGTAGCACAATTGCACATATATTCGTCCAATGGAGCTTTTTGCTGTTCGTCGATACAAGCTATCTCCGTGATTGTGTGTCGATTTGTGAGTATTTGGTGGTTGTAGGAGTAGATATCTGACGCATCCACGTCAAGAGTTGACGGGCACCTGGTTCCAGCACGAGACAGATCCATCATTCCCGCGGCTATGCCACATACCCGTGCGACTCGGGGCACCACGTCTGCGCTCTTCTTGCCTTAGCTGAAGACAGCGTTCCCTTTTGCGCTCTCGGCCTGGGATGAAGCCAAGAGTCTGTTACGCTGGGCCAGGTATACTGCGCTCAAGACCAGCACGCACGCAGGGGTTTTATCAGCCAGACGCGCCCAGAAGCCCATCATCGGCTAGCATGCACAGGCATATCACAACGAGACTGCTAAGCATGGGGCACAGCAGCATTGGGACCAGAGAAATCAATCCTTCATTCAATCAGGAAGCCCGGGTCACTATCATCTGTGTGGATAGCATAACACATTCCGAGCAAGACCGTCCATTTTCGCCGTTTGACCATGATTGATTGAATGCAAGAACCATCATCCGCACCCTGCCATACCACCGCTTCGTCCATTGTCCATCCACCAAAAGAGACTCGAGCCCGTTTACTTGAGGGGGATGAAACGCGACGAGTGTGTGGCACCGATACCGGGACGACCGTGCTTGACGGGCTTGCTGTGTTACCGAGACAGCGGTTAGCAGGCCGCTGGTTACCCAAGAGAAAAAGGGGGGTTAAACGTACTATGAGATGGAGAACTCGGCCAGGTAGTGGCCGACCATCTCGGGCTTGATCTCGACCTGGTTGAACTCCTTGCCGGAGTAGATGCCGATGACGCTGCCGATCATCTCGGGGACGACAATCATGTCGCGGAGATGGGTCTTGACGAGGTCGGGCTTCTCGTTGGGCTTGGCCTCCTGCTTGGCCTTGCGCAGCTTCTTGATCAGGCCCATGGGCTTGCGCTTGAGGCCGCGGTTGATCCTTCTGCGGGCGCGGGCATGGAGGACGTCGCGCAGCTCATCCGAACCGAGATCGAGGAGACTGTATTATTTTCCAAGAGACAAGGTCAGCGCTCGCATTCATCGCCCATGACCAGCCAACCAGCCAGCCCATCATTTCGTATTGTTATATGTAATCGTAATATCGGGGGACAACGTACGCATCGAGGTCGATACCGCGGTAAGAGAACTTGCGGAAGGTTCTCTTCTTCTTGATCTCGGCAGCCTCCTCGGCGTTCTGTGAATCCATTTCGTGTCAGCCAATCTGCATCACAACTTGATTTGATCTTCCGTTTCCTGCCGTATCGCCGCTCGCTCTGAGTCGAAGAGGCGCAAAAGGGGAATGGAACTCGAGGGACCATATCGGGGAACAGGATATCGACATACGTATTCGTCAGCCATGATTGCGGTGATGGAGGATTGTCAAGATCTCGCTCTTGGTCGATATGCTTGAGCTGGGCGTATCGAAAGAGCGAAAATCCGATTTGGATGGTGTTGGTCGATTTGTTGGTGGAAGTGCTTGGGAAAGCGGGTCCCTCTGATTTGGATTCGGGCAAACTGGGCTGGGCTCCACCCACAGGTGCGCTGAAAATTGGCTGGCAAGTGCGGTAGGGTTGGGTTGCCCTCTGCCCCGCCTCACGTGAGCCAGGCCCACTTTGTCCCGAGCGGGCAGTCCGGACAGTGAAGCTTCGACGATGCTTTGGAGATGCAGATGTTGTCATGAGCCTGGCACATTCACAACAGAACCTTTCTGTATCTGTCTTGTCTCCTTCAGCTGGTCTTGTGAGTGACGAGGGGTTCTCACTGTTCGGCAATGTGACGCGTGAGGAAGGCGCACGGTCGAAACTCCAATGTACCTGGGCTTGACGGCGGCATGGAAGCGCTCTCTGGACCTCGGCCTTTACTGTCCGGCACTGACACTGAAGTCTTTGCGAGGAGTGACAAGAGACACAGTTTGGTGCGGAAACGTCAGCTTCTCCGGGCCCGAATATAACATCTCCAAGGGGAGGTCCTTTGAAACTTCAAACTTAGAACACTCAGCCATGAATTAATTCGTATCCCATGCTACTACCACTATCGTCGGGTTGCAATCATGTCTGCTCCTTCATTTGATTCAGTGCAACCGACGGTCGACGCGGCCCCGAACGCGGCCCCGAACGCGGCGACCGTTCTCAGGTCTCCGGAGGACGACGTTAACGTTGATCGGTGTGCCCGAGCAAGGGAACTCGTTCCGCGCAGCCAGCCCGTCCGGCATCCCTGTTACCGCTTCTGTTCACATTCCCTTCCCATGGCGTCGAGTCCCACCCGAGATCCAAATCAGGATCCTCGACACACTTCATGATCGGTAAGCCGTATTGTCCCACTTGGCCCTATCATCTCCCACGTCTACCGACGCTCTTTCTGGTGTTGATAGCTGCTGATAGTGTATCGTGACATCGAGGAAGCGCTGCCTCCAGCGGTGCGCACAACGGCCTTGTTTGAGGTCTTTGATGAACTCCACGTTGCCCTGCTTCTCTGGCATCTCAACAGCCTCGGTCTGATGACAGTCGTCAGGACTCGATCCGAGATATCTCGAGCTGGACAGAGCCGCCGCCCTGTCCGTCGCTGTGCGTCGCCGCCCCTCTGGCCCGGAGGAGCCTGGAACTACACAAATTCATTGCTTCGTACATGGCCGATGCAGTGGACGGACTACTTCAACACTTGCGTGGCCCAGACTGAGTGGAGGTGGCCTAACCTCGCGACACTGGCCCTGGCACCGCGGTATCTGAGTCTGGCCGGAGACGAGGACTTGGTTCAGACTAATGCTATGCTGGAGGAAGCTGCTAAGACTGCGCTCAGAATGCCTCAGCTCCCGGAAATGGTGATCTGGTGGGGATGGAGACGGATCGCCAATGCCTTGTCTTACCGCGTGCTAGATCGATGGGGTACCGTCGGCTGCCGTGTGACCGGGGAGTATGTCATGGGTACCAACGTCGAGGACAGCTGGAGAAAGGTCGCCAACCAGTATAGGACAAATGGACCCCGGATACTGCCCCCCCAGAGAGTATCGACGAGCACGACATCGAACCCCATGCTGATGCCATTAATGCGCTCGGGCTCCGCGAAGTGGCTGAGGCGGTATCACTAGAATAGGTCTGTAGGGAGCCTGAGCTCACCGTTTGGAATGACTCGTAACCTCCTGGTTATTCGTGGGGTTTCCCAAGGGATGGTACATCTATCAGAATCCCTGATAGCCCCTGCAACCCGACCTCCCTTGTCGGTAACTGACTTGAGGCCGCAAAGACACAGGGACTGTCGGACTCGCCCGGATACCTTGCACTTGACGACAAACAACCGGGACAAATGCTGTTCTACGATGCACTCGGTTTCACAAGCAGACTCATGCGCCATTGTTCTATTGTCTCCCCAGAATTTCCTCATCATGAGGTGATGCCAGCGCCCTCAAGCACACTCAACAGGTTCTCACATATTACTAAAGACAGATAAACTCGACAGCGCCTGGCCCGAAGATGAAAACATGCAGTTATTTGCGCAAGACGACCCCAAATTAGCATTTTGCACCCACGCCGGCTCCCAGTAGAACAAGCCATTCCCGTTCTTCACGGAAGCCACCACATCCGCCACGTCCTTGAGGAACGTCGCCTGACCCGCTGCGGAGAAGGGGATGCTCTTGATGTCGCTGGGAAAGGCATATGCCGGGTTGGGACACGAGATGGGCCAGTTGACTTCTGCAACCACGATCTCCTTGCCCCACGTGTTAGCCATGTTGGTCAGGGAGGACTTGAGGCTCGACAGCGTTGCGGCTGAGTTGTAGAAGGGGTAATATGAAACTCCTGTGTTTAGCGTTAGACCATCAACGTTTCTGTAGCACAATATGACCATGGTATGGAACTTGCCCATCATGTCAAAGTCAGACTCCACCAGCGTCCCCTGAGCTAGCACCGTCTTATAGAAGTACTGCTGCTGGCTCCAGTTCCAGCCATTGTCAAGATGGACCATTATCTTCGGCTTCGGGTTGACATTGGAGTCCTTCACGCCCCATGCGGCCGAGTGCAGCAGCTTTGCGATGTTGGCGTACGACGAGGTGCCGCCCGTCGGCCACAGCAAACCTGCCCTGATCTCATTCCCTAGCGAGACGATTGTTGGCTGGATCCCATTACTAGCAAACTCATTCATCACATCTAGAGTATAGTTGTAAAGTTTCCACGACAGGTCTTCCACAGCCGTCGGCCATCCGTTGGGGATGGCCTGGTGCCCTGGATCAGCCCATGTGTCGCTGTAATGGAAGTCGACATATACTCCCAGTCCCGCGGCTTTCGCTCGCTTTGCGACCGCAATGTTGTAGGCTAGGTTGTAGTCGCCGTTGGATGGGTTCACCCAGACGCGTTGACGGACCGTGTTGACCCCGCTAGCCGCGAGGATCTTTTCGAGCGGTTGGGCGGTGCCAGATGCTGTCTTGTATTGTATGCCCGCTCGCTCTTCCACAAAGATGGATGACCAGTCGACGCCGCGGTATGTTAATGCGGCATTGACTGTTGAGAGGGCAAGGAACAATGCTGGAAGAGAGGAGGATAACATATTCGAAGGCAAACGATGAAGGACTGCAGGGAGGACCGACGGGAGGACTGTTGAGGCTTGTCATGGCCAACACATAGTATGTAATGGAGCCATCGTGGTCTGGTCCAGGTAGTGTAGTGTGTCTAATCCCTCGTCTACCACTCGTGGGAAAAGCGAATTCCATAGTCCAGTGATGCTACCATGTGCCTATCCGGATTAACTACAACTGCTACTGCGAAATGTCGGTCCTCGAAGCGGCTGGCCCAATTCTCTCTGAGCGGAGTTTCGACTCCAAGGCCTAATCTGGACAGAAAATGTCCATTGATGGAGCCCCAGCCGGCACCATACGTCACAACGTATATCCGAGCGAATCACTTTATCCAAAACATCAACCCCACTGCGAATGCTCAATCGACAGCATCACCGGGTCACAACGGTGATTCTGTGCGCACTGATGCTGTATATCTGTCGGTCACTCCTTGCCCGAGCTCGGCTTAGAAACCCCTGGATTGGTGAACACATTAGCTAACTAGCAACGCTACAAACATGCCCCTGTCTCAACATCCTCAGCATTGAAGCCTGATCGGTCTGGTTCGTATCACCATACAATAGCTCCTCCTTGCCTTGTATATGCAGCCGGCTTATCAGCCCAGGATGGGCAGCTCACATCACTGTGTTAGGTTCCACGGACGTGTTGCCGCCCCACGGAATAGGCTTCGCCCAGCCAATACGTGAGAAGGCACGCAGACGGCCCGGTTTTCAAGCTCGGGTTCCTGCGTCGCTTGTCTAGGACTCGAAGAGAACATCAGTAGGCCAATGGCGGGCACATGGCAAGCAGATGACCATCTTTTAGCAAATGTAGGCTATTCACACACCATCAACAAAGCCTTACATTTAAAGACCGTCCAGATGCGCGTGCAAGGTAGATTCTTCCACAGATAACCAAACACAAATCTAATATATTGGGACCTCTATTAGTACCTTTTCCTCCATTCTATCGAGCTCCTATCAAACTCCGAAGCTTGATGTGCCCTTTTGTCTCGGTGTCACGTTGGCTTTTGCTGCCTTTTATCCTTTGAGTGGTGCACACTTAATCCAACTCCACGTAGCTCAAGGCATCTTTAGCCCTGAGCCCCTTTCTGCAAACGGATTTGGCACAGGCAAGCACAGAAGATGAAGTTGAGTACAACCAGCCCACAGCCGCACACGGTCACAAGAGCAATCTGCGCCTAGAATTAGCGCATGGTCAGGTAAACGCAGATCTTTCCTTAACTGACCTTCGGCGAGATCTCTGCTTGCGACGGATGGAAGACAGGGGTTAACACGTGCAGCGCGTACCCCACGAGGAACAACACCCAAGAGTAGCTCATAAGCATTGTAGGACATTGCCAAACCCAGAGCATCCTCCTGCTTATCCGACGTGGCTGAACTTTGGCACTTAGGTCTGCGGGGGCTAACGGTGGTTGCAAGAACAGGTTGAGGGCGAGCATGATCTTGTCCTCGTCGTAATCCAGGTCATCCTTTCCTGGTAGGTGCCGAAGCAGCCGCTGATGAGCCGAGCTGATGAGGGCGAAGGAAGACATGAAGAAACTCCAGTGCCAGAGCATTCTCGCAGCCCACACCGTTGTCTCCGCTGTAGGCCATGAGAAGACGCCGATCACGGCTGCTGCGGATAAGGCAGCCTGCACGAGGGATGTAAGTCAGTTTTCCGCAGCCGAAATGCATGGACGAGTCAACATTGACTCACTGCCTTTGAGACGAAGGATAGCTCCTCGCTCTTGAGGTGTCGAAAGCGAGCCAGTGCATTTATTAGATCATATCGCAGTAGCTGCCCTTCGTACTGCTGGTGACCTCTGATCTCCTCGATCGGGTTCAGGGTGTGGTGTGCGTAGGCTCCGGAATAGCTTAAGGTCAACACGGCCAAAAGCACACTAGTAAAGGCTTGCGGGAAGTTTCGAATCATTGCTACGTTCATGTCCAGTAAGCGGTCCCTGGATGGGACATTGTGTGCGCAATAACCCAGTTATATCACAATAATATACAGCAATTTGATGTCAGCGTAATGAGTATTCTGCCTTGCACAATCTCAGCTTCATGTACGAGTCGCGAGTGCGAGACGTCGATCAATTTTCGGTTTCTAACCGAGTGCGATGAGAAAAAGCTTCGCTGAGGGCAGGGAGCGGTAATCCGAATCCCGGGTCCCTATGAAGTAGACTTAGCGGGGCGGAGCACTGGTGGGATTGCCTATCACGACTGTCCCTTTGCAAGTGGCGCAGCAACAACCACAGCGAACGGCGCATGGGACTCTGGGGGCTGACGGTCACCTAATGAGACGGATGTCTGCGGTTGAGCCTGTCCTCGGGCGCCAAGATTGCTTACTTTTAGCGTCATCGCATTCGGATAGGTGGACATGCTATTATTAGTCGGGTTGTGCGACCGTCATTGTTGAAAGGAGGCAGCCACCAAATGTACACACAAATGAGCACGAACCCAGCATTGCAAGTCTTCCACATCATAGGTTCTGGACGCAGATATAATAACCAGATTGAATGTACGAGATGTTCAACTCGCCAGTGGTTTCCGCCGACATCTGACTATATCCGGCTTGTTCGGAGCCAACTCACAACCACACCGCTGACGAAGACACACAAGGACAACTTCTATACCGCGCTGCCCGACAACAATTCATCAACAGCAACAGCCACAACAACAACCCCAAACCCAACATCATGACATCTCAGCACTTGAATGCCTACGGTTATGACTCTCCCAAGGCCATCTACCTCTACACAACGCCGCTCAGGAACCAAAGACGCATCTTCAACAAACCTAGAGACATACTAGCCCATTGGGCAGTTTGCATCCAAGGCCGCTGCTATGAGCTGACGAGAAACACACCTCAGACCAAAGGGGAAGCAAAATACGGCATAAGGTCTACGCCAGAGCCGGTGTGGACCCGGACAAAGGAAGACGTCGAGAACCGGGTTTGCAAAAAGACATTTGCAGGCAATATGTACATTGCATATCCGCGGGGGACAATTGAAAGAGTGGGTGAGTAGAGATATCCTGCCCGAATAGTATCAAGCGCCCTTCACCGTCGTCTCTAACATACCGGGGTGAAACAGCCGAGCTGGTGTGGCAGAAGTCCTTACGGAACAAATACATATACGACGAGCACAACTGCCAGGTTTTTGCCCGCTTACTCGTTGAGCTGATCGGCGACCCTGACACCAAAGCGCGCTTCCCACAGTTCTTCGACATCTGGCTCAAACGAGCGGGCATTACCCGAGATGTCTCCTTCGTGACCGCTGCCGTGGGCGGGTCTCTCCTAGCGGCGGCCTCGGTTGGATCCGTGGCACTAGATCCGAGTGGAACTACAGCCTTCGCGGGTGTCGCTCTGTCAACTTCGATGGTTGTCAGGTCAGGCACAGCTTTGATGAGCGCTAGATACCTGAAAGAGAAAGATATTGAAAGGGGGCAAAATGAGATCAGGAAGATACTGGAGGTGGAAGGTATGCGGCTTGGATAGGGAAGGACTTGGTGTGTTCGGGCAAACCCGTCGCTTTTGATGCGATGTTGATTGTCAGGCATTGACGTTATGACGAGTCGGTGTACAATTTGTCTGTCTCCTCGTCATCTTCCCTCAATTGAACCTACGTATACCCGGGGGCTCGCTCGTGCACCTCGCGACGGGTGGGTTTGCATCATTGGCGTTTGGAAGGCAGCCTCGGTCGACAACCGAAACAGATAATTATGTTTTGTCAGACATTCCTCCTCTTCAGGAGTAAATACGGTGACCCGAAACAAGGAAGTCTGGTAAGCACAGGTGCGCGATGTCAGGTCCGCACGGGCGAAACATGGCGTCAGCACTAGCCGGTCTACAGTTGTCAACATCACATGTCCCCTCGTCCGATCATATAAACCATCTGTGGCCGCTCTGGTAAATATACTTCTTCTCATGCTACTTGGGAAGCTTGTAAAGACCTTGCAATCATTGCCATAACACAGAAGAAGATGCAGTCGACGGGTCTGACGACAGGGTGGCCATCCTGGATACAGTCCAAAACTTCATGGCTTCGATCTCCTTGACCCGACCTCCATTTGCAGAAGCTTCGAATCACCTCCTTCCCAACGGCTGGTGTGTTCTCTCCCACCCAGATGAAGCGTGGATTGGTCGTATAGGCGAGACAATTACAAGAGTCGAGGGGAAAGTCGCGGCACTTCTTGAACAAGGTGCTAAGGAATTCCAAGAACGAGTTACTGAGCCCGGTCCTGAGGTCTGGGTATACAAGGATCTTGGGGCTGTCTGGGCGGGTTACCAGATCTCGGTCGACGGCAGGGAAGTCGGCCGTGGTGTCAATCTTTTTGGCCTACACCGGAAGACCGAGGGATGGAAGATCTCGGGCATTGCAGACACCCAGGCCAAACTGGGGGCTGAACTTGAGCAGATTTCGAAAGTTGCACCCCCCAGTCTCATGGCGCCTATCGACGACTTTCTTCAGTCCATGACGAATCACAAATGGGACAAGATGCTGTCGTACTGCCTAAGAGGGGGTGGCATAACAAATTCTCGACGGAGTATGGACCTGCTGGTGTCTTCCACGTGGCCGGAGCTCATTGCGAGACTCAAATCAATGATGGACGGGAGCCCTCCGAGACTGGTATACGAGATCTTGTTTGATATCGAGGCTCGGGTCTGTGGCAATATCGGATTCCTATGGACACCATTTAAGATGGACACGAGCGGACAGACGACGAACAAGGGCGTCAACATTTTCACTCTGGTCCCGATTTCTGGCTGCCAAGACACAAGCATGCCGATATCTTGATTCGTGTGGATATGGAGGTTCTAGTAACGACTTTTATCTTTTCCGGCAATATTATCATATTCTGCAGAATCCTGGTTTACGATCCCAGCAGGTTCGAGGCAGTACGACGACGTTCTTTCCAAACTCTACTCATCGGCAATCCTCCAAACAAGCTTCTCTCCGCTGACCGCCTGGTTCCTCAACAACTGCCGCGCCTTTTCTGCTCTCTCCAACATTGTCTTCCCCTCCACGATCTTCAGCTTGTTGGCTTTGATGATTCCGCGTTCCAACAGAGACGGAACGACTTCGGCTTGAAGCTTGTTCCTGAAGAACTCGTTCTACATCATGTTAGCCAGGTCTCCTTGGGAGGGTCCCGAGGTCGGAGGGAAAGGGAGCACTTACACTCAGATAGAAATGCGTCCTGGTGCCCTTCAGGATAACGCCGTCCTTCCAAGCTCCAGGCAGCACTTTGTGAACATCCATCTCATAGACAGGCATCTCCTCCTCGCTTGCATGCTTCACGATAACAGGTAGCATGACAGCCACTGTCGTCCCTCGTTCCGCCAGCTTGGCAATCTTCTTCAGCGTCCCTTCTAGACTGCCGATGCAATCCACCACATACGGTACCAGCGGTTGTCCGTCCTGGGCGTCGCCCACATGTCTCAATACCTGCTCCACAACATCCTCGTCCATGTAATCGAAGCACACCTTTGCCCCGAGTTCCTGTAGGTACTCGTGATGTTTCCTTCGAGCGACAGCGATAGCATTCCTGAATCCCCAATGCTTGAGCACCTGGAGGGTATAGTTCCCCACACTACTGGCGGCCCCCCAGATCACAATGGGGGTTTCGCACTCTTTGGGCCCCTCTCCAGGAACAGGCCACGGTAACTCTAATCCCAGATCAGTGATCAAGACATTGAAGGCCGTGATGAGGTTACACGGCACGGCTACTGCCTCCTCAAAGCTGATGTTTGACGGCAGCTTAGATACCATGTACCAGTCAGTCGTCAGGTAAGTCTGATGGCACTTCTCCTTCTCGTTGCGGAAAGTGAAGCCAAAGACCTTGTCGCCGACATGCAAACCCTGTGCGCGCGGAGGCTGATCCGGTCCGAGCTGTGCAATGATCCCGCCGTAGGAACCACCCATAAGTGCCGGGTGGTTCACGAGCAGGCCGCCGTCAGCCTCATGCAGATCAAGGGGTGTTGAGGACGTCCAGAGGACGTGAACGAGGACTTGGCCGGGCCCTGGGGCCACGGTCGGGACCGTCGCGATCTGTAGGGGTGCGCGAGGGGCAGTCGTTACCACTGCGGAGTGCGTTGGCGGGAGGTTTGGGGCGAGGATTTGTGATGCCATGTTGATGTCTTTAGCTGCGCGTCTTTTTTTGCCTATTCGTACTGTGAATAGCTCAGAGCCGAAGTTGGTCAAGATGACTTTACCGAGAGACTCTGCCTCAGGAGACGACAGGCAGCACATGGCTTTAAGTCTTAGGGTGATGGTTATGGCAATTTCGTCATACGACACTGTGTATTTGGTAGTTATACACGTGTATTTGGTGACTGCGTATTCGTAAGCAGGGAAGTTCCCCGTTTCCCATTTGGGGGCCGTTGGCCCCACGCTCTTGACCCTGTCGCCGACAAAGTTCCAAATTGTGGCGCCACTGCCGGGAAGTCAGAGACGGATCGGCGCTAAAGAAAGCTTGATCCCCCCGCAAATTACTAATTGAAATGTGATTTGTAAGCTGGAACCTTCTATGGGAGAACCAACACCAAACAAATGAGGTAGACAACCGTGGCCGAATCCTCTAGATGGGTGGTAGGCATATTACCGAGCTTCAGATGTCTAGACTACGGCATTATCCTAACACCTGTGCTTGGACATACGCACGCAATTCCACGTTGCTTAGTTCATCCTCGTACTCCGCTTATCAGTAAAACCACTGTCGCCATAAATCTCGTACTCCGGCCGGTGTTTCCCGTTTAATATGTCATGGTGGTATGTCGGTGGGTAGCCAATCTCCTTGAGCGACTTCTTCAGTCTCTGCCGTAGTGATCGTCTTGGTTTGGTGTTGGTCTTCGAGCCACCCTTTGACTGGGCGTTGGATTGAAGCTCCGCTGGAGTTGAGTACGACTTGGCGGCCGACTCTGGGTGAGTTGACGGGAGAAAAGAGGATGACGACTGCTTTGTTTGGGATGCCATTTCGTCTATTTATGTAGAGGCTGGGCAATGTGGCTGTTCGATGTCGGATTACTTCCTCCAGCTGTGGCGTGCAAGAACACGCATGAGAGGGAAAAATAGGTGTGCTCCCTAGAGAGATCGAAACAATTTGATAAAGGGTAGAGTTGTAAGTTGGCGCAAGACAAGCAGAAATACGGCACTCACAAGCTTAAAGAACTGTAAGTAGGGTTGCCGTAGGCTGATGACTGCCTTTTGTAGAGGTGGCTGACTGCCGGCCGGAGTTTGTTACGCTGTGTAGCATTGATTGCAGGAATCCGGGTGCCTAGGGCAGATCGTGATCTCCGCCTGCTCGAAGGATGAACTTGGGATGGTTGCCTATAATGTAGCACGGGAATTCATGCACAGGGAGATAGTATTATGATTTTGTATCTCTGCCGAGCACACATGCATGATAACGATGCAAGCTTGCGGCACAGTCCTTCGCAGACCGAGAGGCAAGCGGTCGTTGTGCGTAATGATGAAAGATACAAAACGTAGGTCTCTCGCTCTCGACTTCTCGCCCGCTGACTTATATCATTGCACCCGATGTCTCTATTCTATCCTATACGGTCGACATAGTCGCTCGTGAGAAGCCGGGAAGAACCTAGAAAGGTGCGAGGGACGAGTGCTTCTCGAAGTAACCATTTAGGATGAACTATATAATATATATAGTAAGGTAGTATTGAACTCCCGACCTTCCAAATCAAGCTCGCCGGGCCACGTCTGACTTGCGATTGTTAAGTGATGCTCGAGGAAGATAGAGGGACCTAGTATGCAATAACGCAAGGGATTTGGTATGCAGACGTTAAACCCAATCTGACACAGCCGTTGCACATCTACCGTATGCTTTGGACAGTGTATTTATGCGTACCCGGAGAGCTGCTGGTATATGTTAGTCGACGTATGGTTGGATGATCACCAAGGTTAGGAATTGTGCTTGACCTTTCACTGCTGGTAATTCGAGTCAACGATAAAAGCACGCAGCACGGAATGCAAATCCCTTTGTAAGAGCTTAGATCCTCCGGAGGCAACCGGTTACATTACTGTTGCTATCTATCAGTCTTATGCGATTATAGTCTCACAGTATAGAAGAGTTGGTCGCAAGAGATGAGTTTCAGTTAATCCTCTCCCCAAGTCTAAGGGTCTAAGACCGCTCTACCACACGCACTAAGTACCTACTCAATGGTGACCTACCAAAGAAACGTCGCCACAATTGGTCGATCACACAGATTCTTCTCGGCACATTGTCCGTCAGCCTAGGAAATGTCGCAATGCGGCAGCTTGCTCCGGTCTCGGTCGCCAGTAGACCACTTCATGTTCCCGTATCGGAAGATGTCCGTATGACATGAATCTCGCATTGGTACCACAGCCAGGAGCACTTTCAAATGTGCCGCGGGAGGAATATTGATAATGTGTTCCTTCTCCCACTGCAATGGGACCTTGTCTGCCGCCCAGCTGTCCAGGGTGCCGAGCTTGGCTAGCGACCACTTGATGGAGGGAAACACGTCGCCCGAACGCCTGCCTTCCGAGTCGAGGTAGTATTCAAACATATCGAAGATGCAAGTTGCCGTGGGCAATGTGCGGGGTGGTAGATGGCGGCGGGGGCGAAGAAGCGCTGCTTGGTTGCGGCAAAGTGGTGGGGGAATGACTGCGGAGCTGGCGCTTATTGACTCCGGAATGCTCGTTGCGGACGAAGGAGTAATTATGCTCCTCTGGGATTGGGAAGTGGGAGACTGGCTACTCGGTCCACCGGTCGAGGAACCCCTGGAACATGCGACTCGTGCCAGGAGCTCGACTGGATCATATATGACTTGGGAAGGGTCGGGTGACCGCTTCCAGCCCCTTGTCTTTCCTAAGCACGTAGATCGTTTTGTTAGCGATGCCTGCGATTGTCGCTATGCTAGCAAGTCAGCTGAGAAACTTACTATTTTCGATGAGCAAACGCACCTTTGCCGGTGCTTGAGGACCCTCAACACCCTGTGGACAGGAGTCTATGGCTGGCACATACTTATTAACAACTTTCCCCGGCTGGTATCGTACCCATCATCAAAACCGCCGAATATCAGAGGTGAGTAGGGAAAGAAGTGCCAATCCGACTGACGAGTTCGGCCCCAAAAATATGTCTCAGCTTCTGTAGATTCTTCGTATATTATGGACAGGATACAGGTGGCTCCCCTTGCCCACATTAGTCTTGCTGTTCCACTGCCCGTTGTCGGAAACTCTCTTTCGAGGGTACGCGAAGAAAAGACGCGGGTTGTTGACGTCGTCAAACATGGGTCCAAGGTTACCATTATCGTTTTTGTTTCGAAGTTGCCCCAGGGCATATTGGTTAACATACTGTACTCGTTGCTGTCCCGGAACGCCGTTGTCCATTCCAGTCAGAACGTGTTCGTTGAAGTCCGTAAAGTCTCCAGTATCCATTGACTCGGTAAAGTATGCAGTTCCCCACAAATGGCCCGCCCAAGCAGCCATTTAATATATGACGATGACCACAGAACAACCAAATAGTCCCCGTATAGCCAAGGTTTCTGGTTGCTCCAAAACGTAATGAAGTTGTAAGTCGTACTATATGTGTCGAGGTTGATGGTGGATTCTGGAGAGTTCTCAGAAATGAACGACTCTACAAAAGTGTTAAAATGGTACTACCTGCTGTAGGAAGAAGCAGTTCCCACCTCCCATGATGAACTTGAATACGCCGTAGCCGTAGTTCTCAGGTCCAGCCCAGTAACCCCAACTTGGTTGGCTCTCACGGTTCGGAGCAACATCTGCTTCCCGCTTGACATTGGTGCTGCACGTATTACCGCGTCCGTTGCCGCAGCTTCCAAGCCCGCAGTAAGGTGCTGTTGGAAGTGAGGTCGTTGTGGCGGCAGTCGAAGCAGTGACACTGCAACCTGTGACAGTGCTATAAGCGAGAGTCGCGCATCCGGTTTGCTCTTCTTGTTGACGCCAGCGAGCTCTCTGTGGCTGGTTCAGCTGTACTGGCTGTGTCGTCGCGGAGCGAAAGATGCTCTCGTAGGTGTCGGTGACTGAAACGGTACATGGACTCGATGAACTGGATGTCGGCGACGTTTTGGGCTGACTAGTCGGTCCCTCAGTCGGCTTCCCACTGTCAGGTGTGTCGGGTTTATTACCTCATCCTCCATCGCCCTCCACCTCCATCTCCGCCACAGAACCCGATCTTGAGACCTAATATAACGATGCAGAACTTATCTTTGGATATCGAGGGGTGAGTTTGTTGTTGGCGAGGACGTGGACGTGGAGAATGACGGCGCAGTTAACCAAGTCCCCGATGGGAAAACTGCAGAGGACGATGCCGGGGACGTAGAGAAAGAGTGCGCAGTTAACCAGGTACCCGATGGTAAGTTATGGATAATGATGATATCGTGGACATAGACAAAAATGGTGCAGTTGGCCGGGTGGTCCCGATCAATGTTATAGTCCGCTGATCCGAGGAGCCTGGCATTGAGACCGTTACTGGTGAGGCGCTTGAAGAAGAAATGTCAGTCGGCCGGAAGCTCTCGGCCAACGACATACTTGGCTAATCCGGGGAGCCCGATATTGAGAGAGTTGCTAACGACGTGGCAGATGAAGACGAGGGAGTTGGTCAGAAGGTCCCCACAGGTGTGAGTGTAATTGATGAGGCAAGAACGAACTTGGGGAAGCTGGCAATGACAGTGTTGTTGATAAGGTGGTGATACCATACGAAGATGGTCTATTGGGCAAGAAGGTCTCTGCTGAAGAAGTAGAAGACTGAGCGGAAGGCGAAAGCAACGAGGGTGTTGTCGTCGAGCTCGTGGGTGCATATGGAGACACTCCTGTCCAAAAAGGTCCCACGGGCGAGAGTGATATCCACAATGTGGCAGACGAGACTCTGAGAGCCGGCGGCGGGACTGTTTGCACCGAGGCTGTGGCTGTAGATGGTGGGACAGAAGACAAAGTCGTGTCGGGGGAGATTGGGGTTTTATTGTCCACGAATCGGGGGCCAAGACGACACTAGCCCAAGTCGACGTTATAATTATTGTCTTGCCGTTGCTTGTCTGAGTCGAACTCACGGGAATAACGATGGTGATGGACCGATCGGAGCTTACCGTAACAGGGGAAGATAGAGCAGTTGATTCAGAGCTGATGGAAGCCGTGGTGACAGACCCGGGGTGTCATGTGTTTCCCTTCGTATCGGTACCAGTGATCGACGAGGACTGCCGCGCCGGTCCGGACGAGACACTTCCAGCCAGTAGGGTGCTGTCCTGTGAAGTAACTGACTCAGTCGTTGGCAGGCTAGTGGTCTGCGAGTAGGGATTTGAGCCTGAAGAGGTCATAGACATGACAAGCGCGCCCGTAAAGGCTAGCTTTCTTCAACCTCTCGAGGATCGAAAATTGTACAGCTTTATGATGGCGGGCCCATGATGCGACCGACCGCTCGCGGACACGTCGCCTGCGACACCAGCTGGCGAACCCATATGCGTTGTAGCCATTTGTAGCGTCGTTGAAGTTGCGGCTGAACAATTTGCACGTGGGAAGATCTGCAATGATGTGTTCCATGCGACGTGCACTTGTGTTGGGTGCGGCCAACTCCTGCTCTTTGCTTCCCCCTTGGCGTGCTTGTGTGGGATGCTCCATCACTGCCGCGTTTCTGAAGTCACATTTGACTTCGAGAACACACGCTTCACTATGAACTGTCAGTGGCCATCTTTGCCAGACCACCTCCAGAGCAATGTGCATGTTCCTGCTATGTTATATCGTATCCATTCCCGTCCCCAAAGTGAAAAGTCACCGGCCCACCACCTTCTCATCATCCGTCAGAGCAATTCGCATCGGCTTTTCCGCTGACGCATTCGAGTCGCTTATCATGTGTCTAACAAGGACGAGCCACAGCGGCGTAATAGTGTGTATGGTCGCTAGGCTTAGACCTGCTGGAACCGATAATACTGATCCAACGTGCATTCTGGCGGCACACCAGACTAGTATCTAAATTTCTTTCTTTCTACGACTAGTGCCCGTAGTAGTCGAACGCTTTAGGGATTTGAAATCATCTTCTTTAGCTTGCAGCTTATCCTCTAGTTGAATAGACGCCTCCTAAGTTAGCATACTTGTTTATTATTTTAACTCCTGTCCCTAGTGTTTTCCTTAAAAGACGGTATATATTTAGAGTTTATCTAGAACCGTCTGTAGGTTGCGCGTTAAATCAAACCTAACTATTCCGGTAGGCAGTGCGTTATGCGTCATTCCGAGATGCTATTTATCTGATTAACAAATCCGTGTCGATGTTTTCTTATATTGCCAAACAAGGTCTATAAAGAGTGACTAACTAGACTTACAAAGGCAGAAGCTTAGAGCATAGGCAAGTTAACGCTGTATCTCTAGGTCGTAGTAATTATAATTTAATACACAAGATAATAGTCGTACTAATTGTCGAAGCGCATTATCTTCCGTCCACCTGTCTACATGAAATGAGAGGCTGAAATGTAGGTTTAATCTTACATCCAATTCAGACGGCGATGCTACATCGACTCCTATTATTATCACTTGTAATCAATAAGACTTGTCTAGGACTTAAACTAGGAGCTTCCGTTTTGCCCGCGGAATCCAGACATTGCAGTTAAGCTATCGGGCGAGCAAACTTGTAGTAGGCTCCTAGTGTTATAGCAAAAGTGCTAGGTGTTTGTTTCTTTTTTTCTTTATAGTATTGTATTCGAGCCTTAGAGATAACGTTAGCGTAATATATAATAACTTGTACTGTAATACTAAACTCTAATTAGTAGATGCGTTACTTAAGATCTTTATTAAGCAGTTAAATTCCTTTAATATAAAACTAGGAGTTCGTGATTTAAGACTATATCCTATGTAAGAACGACTATCCTTTCTAAATGCTGATCGGGAAGGAGGCTTGGTGACGTACTAAGCATGTGTTACTAAGGCCGTTGCCTGTTGATTTAGGTTAAACATTGACCCACTAAATATTTCTGCCCCCGTGGCCTAAAGGCTAAGGCGCAAGACTTCTAATCTTGAGATTGCGGGTTCGAGTCCCGCCGGGGGTTATGGCTAAGACACTTTTTTCATTTTTGCATGTTCTACGCATCTAACTAAGTAGTGCCGGACTCTTGCATTGTAGAGTAAGTAGCCTTTATGTTTGGAGAAGCAGACTACTAGTATCTTGCAAGGTCCTCCATGTCCGCACCTTATATTATCACGTATGTTGCGGGAATGCTCTTCATCGGTCTTGCTCGTATGGTCGACTACCTTACTCCCCTATGTTTCCTTGTGTCATCGGGTGATAAATAGCTGTAAAATCGCGTTGACCGAGGCGACATTACGTGCAGTCCAAGCTAGCGGCAGTTGCAAATGTTGTTCTGCTTTATCCGGGAGCGACATAGGTGGATAGATGGATGTACGTACTTTTTCCTGAAATTAGCGGCACGTCAAACATTGCCTCAAAGTACCATGCATCTCCCCGCGTTTCGTATGACAACATGCTATACGACTGTCAGAGTCGGGTTTACCAATAGACTAATTGCAATGTAATTAGAATGCGCAAGCTTTCTTGCGGAAAGCTAAGTATCAGCCAAGAAGTTGCAGATAGGTCACTCCCGTCCAGATACAAATGTGGACATGCCGTCACCCCCGTACAGCCGCCTAACTCTCAACAATCTTACAAGATCAGCACTGTTTCACAGCGATGATGAAGCTCTCTTTGACACTGGCGTGGCTATGCGCCATGCAGCTTGTATCTGCAGACTCAGACGATATTGCTTGGCGGCGGAAACACCCCATTGTCCTCTCCTCGTCTGGCGGCTTCTCTGTTGGGGGAAAAGTCCTTGCCAACCCCCTAAACCCCAACGAGACACTGTCCTGCGACCATGGGTACGTCGAGTACTTCACACCGCATCACCCACGAGAGACGAGCCTGGTATTCTGGCACAGCTCCAGCACACAGAGTTTCCAGAACCGCTGGGATGGGGGTGAGGGGTATAAGGATATCTTCTTAAGGCGCGATTATCCAGTCTTTCTGTGGGAGGGACCTGCGGTGGGCAGGGCCGGATGGGGCTGTAAGCCTTATATGGTGAGTAAGGATGTGAGGACAGGTTTGGGTCTGAAGTTTTCTTGCTGAGACAGAACGTGGTAGTACATACCTAGTTATCGCGATCAGGGGAACTTCGTGGCCTGGAACCTAGGTCCGGAGCCGGGGCATTGGTGGAACGACTCGCAGTTCCCCGTGCATAACCGAGAAACTGCTTGGGCAGAGGCCACGAGGGCGAGGTATGTTGAGTTTGATACCGTGGAAAATGTGCAGTTGCATAGCGACGTTGCGGCTGTGGCTGTGGACTCAGGGAAGCTGGGAGACAGCGTGGTCCTGGTCACAAACTCTGCGGGTGGCATCCGTGGACTTTTAACAGCTATCAAGTCGACGACACAGAGGGTCAAGGCCCTAGTGATGTACGAGATTGCCGGCTCTGTGTTGCCTGATACGGCTGGTGTGCCGGCGAAGCAGAATGGATTCGGGCCATTTGTTGTGCCGCTCGAAGATTACAAGAGGCTGGCTGAGCTGGAGATGGTGCAGTTTGTCTGGGGGGATCACAGGTCGCCAAAGGAGTTGGAGGATGTAAGCAGGTATGTGGGTAATTGGACCGAGTTCGTGGAGAACTCGAAGCTCGCGAGTAAGATCATAAACGAGCTGGGAGGGAAGTCCGAGGTTTTCTTCCTTGGGGATGACGCAGGATTGAAGGGCAGCAGTCATGTTGCGTTCATGGATATGGATAATGTCAAGGTAGCAAATTTGTTGGAGGGGGTGTTGAGGAAGGCTGGCTTAGCAGGGTATAAAAAGTCGGACTGGTGGCCGAGGTGGAGAGTGTGGTGACTCGCAGAAGTTTAAGCAGTCGCCTAAACCCCCTTTTGTAATGGCTTCTCGCTGCGAAGACCTAGATGGTAACCTAGGAGTTCTACAAGAGTCGAATCAACCTATTATCCATACGCCAAAGGTGGCACTTCTCGGTGTAATCGTACCGGTACATGTACGACTTAAACGAAAGGGAGGTATTAAGCTTCGTAATATTAGAGAGATATACGGACTAAGCATACTTCTTCACCTCATTTAACGCCGACACCTCACGAGTCACAGCCTGCTTGCGGAGTTTCTTGGTCGGTAAAGAATGAGCCTACGGCGTTACGGCCTCTTGTGAACTCAGAACCCGAGACTTGAGGACAGTGTTTTAGTCTCAGTATTAGATGTCCATCATATAGCAGTGGTGTTCAGCATGTCCTTGTCCGTTTCCTACCCGGCCGAACTAGACTTCGAAGGGGCAGAGGGTGCCTGTAAGCGCTTTGATCTTCTTACAACCGACTAGATCCGGAGGTGTTGAAGCGTCCGGTTTATAGACTATAACATCAATCACTGTCTTAGCGTTAGCAGACATCGGAGAGCTAGAGCTCTAGTGCGTAGCCGTAGAATTTGTTAAGCTTTAGTACGAAGACTGAAAATAGGACTTCAAGTCATCAAGCATGAGTCGGTCGACACGTGGGAGGACTGAGAGGAGTTAGCAGGAGGATAGGAGATAATAGTGACCGTGTCGAGGTCAAGGATGAAGAACCTAGATGATGATGACAACACGTACTACACCTACGGAAATCATTTGACCCTGCGTCCTGAGGCTGGAGTTCTGGCATTTGATGCTTATCATTTGCAAAGCAATTAAACTAATTGGTTAAATTGATAGACCCGTCATCAGTCCAAGGGAGTCCTACTTCTCTTCTTGCTCCCTCAATCAAACCTCTGTCTGTCCGGTCCCAATATCAGCGAGCACAGCCGGCTAGGACAATAATCAACACAATCAAGCTATGTGGCATGAGAAACGTATGCTTTCACTCGGACAGGTCGTCTAAGCCACTAGCGTCATGAAGGACAGCTAGCACTATTACACCATAATCCTATCGTTTCAAACAGCTCTTGAGGTCGCTAAGCTGATGATATCCTGCCCTCCCGACCATAAAGATGCACAATGCCATAACGGCTCGAATGCCACAGTATATTCAGCAACTATACGCACGGATCATGCAAGATGACGCGCGTCACTGTCCTAGTAGAGTAGTCATTTATAATGACACCGCAACGAGAATTTCCGATGTCATTCTTCCCTGAAGTCCACGGACCTTAGAGTGAGATTGCACAAACCTGCTGTACACATACGCTTCTCCAACCATGTGTCGAAGACTGATGAGGATCCTGCGGTATGGTATGGGTACATATCGATCCCCGATCCCTTCTCTCCTGTACCACTTTAATCGCCCCTGTCCCTTCCGACTTCCTCACAGTCTCACTTTCTTCCACTCAATCCCGTCCATCCAGTCCCAGACGCCCCGATCAACTTTCCCCCCGTGACCAGGTTCAATAGGCCTTTAATCCCGCCCGCCGGTCAAAAAGCGCATTTTTCACCGCCGCATCCTTGCGATCTCCCGGCTCAGTTCTTCCAACGACGCAGTATGATCACCCCTTCTCATTTGGGAATTAAACTCGCTCTTAGCTAGCTTTACAGTGTACTTAAGCTAGTGGTTCCACTCCATGAGGCACTCCATCTCGTGCAGCAACTTGTCGACGGACTAGTGGCCGTGAAGCCTTGCGGCCGTACCCGGGTCCATGGCCGGGACGGCGGGTGGCTGCTCAAAATCACGCATGACAGTGTCGCCGTCTGCGTCGAGTTTCCGGATGACCATCATGCCGGTGGACGTCATTCCGGCTGAGAGGGAGTAAGAGGGACAGTGATGGTGATGTATTGCTGGATAAAGTTGTGAGGACTCTTATGAACCGAGAGAGTTGGCTGTAGATATGAAATGTAAGATAAGCTGTCGAGGCTGTAGGAGGCTGTGGAAGCTTGGATGAGGTGGTTGAGATGGATCTGAGTCTGTTTGGCTTTGAGCTTAGTAATAAGATGTCCAAAGCTGCTAAGCGACTAATGAGGATATTGTAAAGCTGGAAGTAAGAATGCGTAAATAGCGCTATCAGCTTGGAATTTAATGCTGTTGTCGAACCTAAGCAATAGGGAATTGCTCGGTCTTAATTTACTAAAGATATTTATATGCCGGAGGATGGCTGCCCTATTACCAATCCCATGGCAAACGGTAGCGCCGTGAGTAGATCGTCAATAGGGAAGGATACCGCCCGGTGTATTGCGTATCTAGCATTAATACTATTACCTCTAATAACGAGCAACTGCAAGTTTAACCAACCCCCTGCTCCTAATACTTAGCGGACGCGAATAATCGTACAATAGTAATAGGGTTGACGCATTGTCCACCTTTGCTGCGGTTGACATGAGAGATATAGTAAGCATCACATTTCGTACACTACACTAAACCCGTAACATTATGCTAGCTGGGTTTTAAGCGCGCGCACCTTGTCTGTTGAAGATGGTCTTGGTCTAGAACTAGTGGTGGACGGCAGTTTTAGCATCAACTCTACCAAAACTCCGGTCCAGTTGCAGTAGAACAGTGAGCTGCGTCCAATGTGTGAGACCTATCGGGACCCAACCTAGGCCAACAAGTCTACTTAAATACAGAGAAGTCGCTATTGGGAGGAATGCAGGGACTTCCATAGGGCTTAAAGAATACAAACAACGCTAAATATCATGCAAGAGCCTCTCAGAGGGACAATGAAGACTAAACGATGTAATATATATCTACAAGAGCGCCTTGCCAGGCCCGGGAGATACAAAACAGCTCCCACACCCACCATACCTAGATGACATACAAGATTTGGGGTTCCAGAACCACCCGGTCCGCGGGACATCCCAGCTTCAAGCCAGGTCAAGCACTAACGTTACTGCGCAGTCGCAGCGTTGCATCACCAGCAAACAAGCTTTTTAGCGCTCCCGTCTTTAGTGCCTAGTACCCGCAGCCGCCTCCATCATTCCCGATTGGGGCCATTGAAGAGATCAAGCATTTTCAGCCCAGTTATCGCTGCGACGGGGTCACATGGGAGAGCTGGATCATACCACAGGACAAGGGCCTCAGTCATGGGGACAGAACTTCAAAGTTCAGAACTCTCGGCATCAAACGTCTGTATGAAGCACCTCAGGTGCAAAGGCTGCTCAATTGAACTCAACGGAGACTCTGCATTGACCGTGCCTTCCTAACACGGATTGGGCATGAGACAGGCATCCTTGACGCTCCAATCCATTCGCATTCAGCCTCCCTCCTCTTCATCCTCATGATCATCTTCCTCGTCCCCACTCTCCCACGAGTCGCTGTCGTGTTCCTCGCCGTCCTCTTCATGATCTTCCAACCACGAGACCTGCAGTTCTCGCTCCAGCATGGCCCTGAATACCTTCAGGTCCCGCATATCCTCTGGTCCATACACCCTGTTGGCTGGTGTTCCCTTCCCATCAACCTTGAGTGTGACGCTCAGAAAATGCCCCCCGAATTGCTGCGTTAGACACCCCACCGACATCCTAGCCAGGCCCGGTGCTGCCTTGCGCAGTCGAACGAGAAGCTGCGCCCACCGGTTGGGCTTTTCCTGAGGGTGCGGCTCTGCCTGGTGTCCTGCAGAGTCCGAAAGCGACACCTTCCAAAAGCTCAGTCCCTTGAGCGTTTTGCTCCACCTCTGCACTACGCGAAAGAGGCACTCCCGATCAACGGCGGTCATCATGCCAAAGTCCAGATGCGAGAGGCGAGGTAGTAGCTGCGAACCCGAGCCGGCCAGTCGATCCAAGAAGGGGTATACGTTGGCAGCGGTGGACTGGTCGGCGGTGAAGTTCAGCCTGAGGTGTGCGAGGTTCGGTGTGAGCGACAGCAAGTTCTGCAGTGCATAACCAGGCACGGAGCCCGGAGAATCAGTTGCGGGCACAAAAATAGTTCGGAGATTGACCGTGAGCAGCAGGGACTCGAGTCGGGACAAGACCGGGGCCACCGTCGGCGCCAGATATGGCGGAAGATGGAATGCGTGGTCGGGCAACGCGTGTGCCCTGTCCCTCGTCAGGATCTCGACATGCTTCGGCGTGGCGGCAGACTCCCCCAAGGCCTGAAGGACAACGGTAAAGGCCCTCGCCGCAAAGATCATGGCCAACCCCGTGTCGGCATATTGCCTGGAGGCCACATGCGGCCCAAACACGCCGTCGAACCCAAGCAAGCTCATACCCGTGTTCTGCAGCACCGTTGTGGCGCCGTAGGCCCTCCACTGGGCGCCTTCACCGTCGCGTTGCCGCATGCCGCTGTTGTAGTCGCGTAATCCCACGGTCCTGAGGTTGGGGAGGTTCCGGAACGCCTGGGCGAGCAGCTGGCGGTCCTGTCCGCTCGAGAGGAAAGCGGCTTGATCGTAGGCGCCTTGGCCGTATGTCGCGGCGCGGGCATGCAGCGTTGCCGGATCACCGCCGTTGAAGTTGTTCAGGGTCAGGTCGAGACGGTACTTGTCCAGGCTGATGATGACGTGCTCGAGGACGGTGGACAGCTTGGGGTGGAGCGAGATGTCGACCAGGCATTGCAGGCTCTCGGGGGTCAGCATGAACTGCTTCTTGGTGAAATAGTAGGCCGCGAAGTCGTTGAACAGCTGGTCCTCAATGGTGCGGTTGGCGAGGCGCAGCGACAGGAGCTCCGGAGTCGAGAGATACGAGGCGATGTGGCCGAGGATCTCGGTCGGCAGCGTGTCGAGAGAGGCCGCCCTCGCTTCATCCTCGAGGTGGACGAGCTTCTGCTCCTTAGCTACGCCTCCAAGTTCAAGGTCGGCATCGAGTCCAGACTGCCCGAACGATCTCTTGTGGGTGGGCACGACGGTGCAAGTCATTGCTGCAGGCTATCACGTGATCACGCGGTGCGGTTCGGCGCTGTTCAGACGGGGTGACACACGATGCAAGACGCCCCGATGAACGAGGTGACGCTCGGTCGACTCACGAGCACAATCGCAGGATCGAAGACATTAAATTGCTTGGGACGCTGGTTTCGAGATGGGCTAATAAGGTAGTCCCGACAAGGATGCTCCAGCTGGCCGATTAATGATGGGAACCGGTGCTTAGGCAGAAGCGGGGATTTTTGGCGGGTGTCTGGTGTCGAACGGCAGGGGAGCGTTTAGCACTGTGCAGTTGCCTGCCCTGCCTGGCAAGGCGAGACGATGACTCATTCGCCCCAACAGCGCGGCCGCCAGCGGCAGGCGCTAACCAGGCACTACCCAGGCACTACCCAGGCACCAACGGCGTCTCTGAGCTCTCACTCGAAAATGGCAACTCGACGTGCCGCCTGTCAATTCGAGCGAGCCCGCTGCTGCCTTGACAGTGAACCTCGGACCGCGTCTCAACGCGTCTCTCTCTCCTGACTTTTATTGTGTCATTTGAACTGCGAGCCCCCCCCGGACAGGAATTGACTTCCATTAAGCAGTCAATTCCCTCTCGGACGGTTTGGGGTCTTCTCAATTACGCGTAGGCACAAACCTGAAGTCACCCC
>JANBVN010000263.1:0-31548 GCA_030052785.1 Coniochaeta hoffmannii
CCCCCCCCCCCCCCCCCCCCCGCCAAGGGAGCAGCCATAAAACGGAGACTGCTTCCTTACTCCAGGCTCTGGCATGACGACGAGACTGTTCATGTGCCGTGACCGCGGCATTAGAGATCGCTCAGTATCCTGGTCCCTCGTTCGGTGGTGCGAGCGATCATGTACTTATAGGAGAGAGATGGAGACGAGATGCATCAGCTTCGGCCGCAGACGCTGCCATGACCGGCCGCATTTTCAACAGGGTGCCGAGAACCAGCCAAGTGGAGCGTGACACGGATCCAAGGGAAGGGCAGATTGACTACCCTACTGCGTGGCTATAGACTTGAAGCAGGCAGGGTGAAGAGAGACGAGGTGGGAGCAATGCATCGAGAGGCTCGACCGGAGCGAAGGGATGAGCGGAGAGAGTCTTGCATTTTTGGTCTTTCGAGTATCTCCTCCATTGTCAACCCTGTCCCAACCTGAGTTATAAAACTTCTTGTTGCTGCCCCCTTTCCGCATTTTTCCATTTTTGTGTCTTTCGGGCAGGGCTTGAGAGGATGGAAGACAACTGGGACCGCTATGAATTGTGAACGGGCAAGAGAAGCCCTTCGTTTGATGTCGTAGGGGTGGACGGGCTGGGACGATGGATAGGGGAACTGGGACTCATGCATAGCTGGAATGAGAACTCCTTGAAAGCGCCACATGTCACTTCGTGAACCACAGCTTTAAAATAAACATGCCATGACGATATTGGGGTAACTACCTGCGAGTCCCTCGTATAACGCTATTCTTCTATAGCCATACCAGGCACCATCCGACGAACGAGAACCTTTCGAGTACAGACACCATCCACGTCCTCTGGGCTCCGACCCAGTGATGTCAACCATCCTCGGACCACACCCCACGTAACCCTTGTGCGGACCCCCTCGGGAAGCAGACAAATCAGTCGTACCAGTCGGAAGCTCCTCACCTCCCTGGTCCGCCGCGCCTGCCGCCCCTTCCATAACCCCTGCCTCCGCCTCCGCCTCGCTGCTGGCCCCCACCGTTCCCCTGCACCAGGCTATCGCTGTACAGCCCGTCCCGCGGCCGGCTGTCGAGCGGCCGCGCCCTGCCCGCGTCGATCACATACCCCCCCCTGCTGTCCGTCTCCATCGGGTCGTCGAAGCCCATCGACCCGTCCACGACGGCGTCCCTGCCATGCGCAGCACCACCCCGCGGCCCGCTGGGCGCGTTGGCCGGGGCGCCGCGCGATACAGCCGGCGTCACGCCGCCTCCTGCCTTATAGTAGACGTGGATCAGGCGCCCGTCGGCCTTTTCGGTGCCTCCCGCGTTAGCTATAACCCCAGTTCTGAAAAGGGGGATGGGAGAAAGAAAAACTCACAGTCTGGTTGTCGAAAGTCTCGATGACCCTATCGGCCCCGTCCTTGCTCTCAAAGACGATCTCGGCGATGACGATCGGGTCCGTCTTGAGCAGCCTGCAGCTCTGCACCAGCCCGCCAACCGGCGTGACTGCGCTCTCGATGTCGGCCGCCGTCGTACCGGGGGCAAAGTTCTGCGCCATCACGACGAAGGGGCCGGCCAGGCCGCGGATTGTGAGGCCTCCCCCTCCTCCTCCTCCTCCTCCCCCTCCCCCCTTGCTGTTGTTGGCGGACCCCCAGGGGCTGCCGCTGTTCCTTGGTAGCGGTGGTGCTGCCGGGTGACTGCGGCGCGGCGAGAGCTCCGTCCTTATCAGGGCCTGGGCGACCTGCGCCGTGCGCCGGGGGTTGGTGCGCACGCGGGCGGCCGGGCCGCCGCCGGGGGCGTTGGGGTTGGTGATGCGGCTGGCGAGGGAGCTGGAGGATGGCGCGGTGGCGCGGGGTGTCGACGGGGCGGAGTGGCGCTCGTGAAGGTCGTGCGTCCAGTCGCTGTTGATGTTGCCTGCGCGAAGGGTCGACTTTGGGCCGGTCGGGGCGCCGCGGGGGCCGGACGAGGCGACGCGCTTGAGAGGAGGGTTATCAGTACACTGGGTTGGCAGACGGAGAGGGGGGTAGAGCGAGGGGAAGCGTACCTTCTTTACGCCCACGCGGTTGGCTAGTGAGCCGCCTAGTGAGGGCGTCTTTTGTTGCGGCGTGCTGGATCGGCGTTCTTTGCCGAAGATCTTGGCTGCGAGGGCTTCATTCTTCTTGCGGTCGCGGGCTGGAGACGGTCAGATTCTGGGGCAGAGCAACGTCGCTGGACTAAGGAGCTGAAGCTCGGGCTAAGCGAACCTTCGTGTATGATCTTCTCGAAATCCGATGCGTGTTCCTTGCCGGCCATTTTGGAGTTGCGTGTGTGCGTTATAGCTGCGAAGCGCCAGGCCACTGCAGCAAAGACCGGGTGCTCAGGAGTGACAGCCAACGGAGCGCAGCTCGCAGAGATTCGTGGCTCCAAGTAGTCAAATCAAGTTAAATATGCAAAGTAGAACAGCTCGGTATTCGCCAGACAGTTTGATATCTCTGACTGAAATGAGGCTGTTGGATTGCGACTGTTGATTTGCGTCGAGATGGTTCTGGACGGTGTTGGTTGGGAGGTGCTGGCGCGCGTCAAAGAAAGTTGCTTGTTCGCGCCTTCAGCAAACGCTGGTTGGCCCGTGCGCCTCTATCGCGAATCTGAGCGACAATAGAAAGGATCCAACAAGAGGGTGTGTCTCATCTTGATTTAATTTTCAAGTGTATCTACTATTGTACATGATTATTGTATGCTTCGACAACGGTCTAAGTGCTGTACAGACTTTCTTGTGCCGTCTGGACGGACCGTGATGCAGCCTCGTCCCTTCCGACCTCTCTCAGAGCCTCCGTCTTCCCTTCCATCTTGTGTCTCCTCTCGATGAACATCATGACATATTTGTTTAGCACATTGCGTCTCGTTCTCAGCTGCTTGATGACTTTGGCATCTGCTGCGCCCTCCGTCACGACAAAGTCCATGGCCGCCACCATCCTCTTGGCCACTGCCATGGCTTCCATCTGGTCGTTGGCAGTACGCGCCCATTGTTCTTCTGGCGAGCGCGTTGCTGCTGATGAGAAGGAGAAGGACCTTGCCATAATCCCAAACGGGTCCCACATGTTGTCTAAAGCGATGCAGACCTGCCTTCCCAACGCAAACTTCCCGTCAAGTTCGCTCAAGCCCGCCGTTACGGGGCGGAAGTTGGCCCTGGTCGCCTGAAGATAAAGTCGCATTGCCAACGGATCTGGCACCCGGAGTGCCTTCATGGCTCTGAAGACGCGTGTGGCGTTTGCAAAGGCGTGCTTGTTTAGGTTGTCCTTGACGCAGCAAGACAACGCAATCCGGAAAGTCTTCGCTGTCAGCATGGCGGGCGGCATCTGTTGTATGACGTCGGCCGTCTTGGTGCTGTTATGGCCGACACGTAGAAGCCTCAGATAGCTGTGATAGTTCTCCTTGTCCGGCTCGACCTTGTAGTCATTGACGAGCAGATCCCAGTACTTCGGCCCCAGCGTTGTCTTTCGCGTTGCCCGCAACGATTCAAGAACTAACGACAAGGTGTTACTTCCAGGCACTGCATAAACGACTGGCCCAGGTCTCGATCCGTTCCGGTGCTGGCTCTTGACCACCGCCTGCGGATGTCGCTCGGCTTCCCCAGCTGCTTTTATGCGCGCTGGGCCGGGCAGACTGCCGCTGATCTTATCCTGTCTTTGGATATTCATTGTCTGCTCAACGAGATCCAGGATCTCGTCGTTCTCCTCGCGCCCGCCGTGACGGAGCAAGCGGCCCATGGCGCAAACCAGCCGCTCGTCAATGACAATCTTGGCCTTCCGCCACTTTGCAATAACCTCCTCCCAGATAGCCTTGGCTTGGTTGATAATCGATATGTCAGCTGCAGCGGCCGGGCCGGTCTCAGCATCCGGCTCCGCTTCATCCTCTTGCTCTCCCGGTTTCCGGCGCGGTAACCGGTGTGTCGGTATTTTGGGCCGCAATGAGTTGAGGATGATGGTGTATGTGCGACTATCAGGGGATCGAAGTTTCTCGTCTGCTGTCGACACGATGGAGAACAGGCTGTCCAAATCCCCGGCACGACCGCACACTTCCAACACGGCGTTCATGTGGATGATGTTGGGTTGCAGCCTCTTGCTCGTCAGCATGGTGTGATATATCCTGACAGCTTCCGATACTGCTACTCTTGGATGGTCAGAGTTGGCAAATCCCCGGAACAGGATGGTATACGTTTGCGCATTCGGCATCTGGTCTCGCTTCTTCATCTGTAGTGCCCGTGGTTAGAAGCCTTGTTCGACATGCAGCCGGAACAGTGGAACATACTTCGTTATAGATCTTGACTGCGGCATGTAACCTCTGGTTGCGCATCAGGTAGCCGATGAGGTGGTTCCAGCTGACAACAACGTCGCCCTTGCGGCTGGCTTCCCTAACCAGCAACAGAGCTTCATCGTAATCCCCTCGTTCCAGAGTGCGCTCGACATGCTCGGCGATCTTGAAGTTGTTGTCCAGATACTCGAGGTGCTTCTTGACTTTCCATCTGATCGCCTTTTCCCTCGAAGGCGTGGTCACTGCACTGCTTCCATCTTCCTTGGGCAGCCCAGCTTTCTGAGTGCTCACAGCTGTTGTCGCAAGCCGGCGCTGGTCCAAGGATCGAAGCACATTTGCTGCTCGCGGCGCAAGACGCAGCTGAGCAGTAGAGGAGTGTGTGGTTGGAGTCCTGTTTAATGCTCTCCTCCAGCAAGCCCGGCATATGAACATGATGCAGGTAACGATCTCAAAGGCACAGTGGTTAAGCTGCCAGCGTTGGAGAGCTCCAAGATATTCATGCCCTCGAGAAAAGTTGGAGCTATCGAGATAAAGTACGTTATCAGACCTCGAATCTGCAACTGCTCATTGGACGAGAAGTCCAGGACCGTTTGCGCTGCACTAGCGTTCACAGTTTGGCCCGCTTACTGTGGTAGCGCGACATGGGTTCGCGTCGTGGAAGCGGGTCGTCAATTAGCGACGCGGTTCGAGGCACTGTACGCGTCTTTCTAGCCCACCAAAGACTGCCCATTTAGCACTTAGACCCGCCAACGCACCGCTCCGCGTCTACACTTCCACGCTTCGTGTTTTCCTCCATAGCCATGTTATGATACCCTCTCAAGCATCTTTCCTCGACTGATACCCCCCATAACGCAAACATCATGTCGAAAACTACGAGCAAACGGAACAAGTTCGCGGAGCTGCGAGCTCTTCGGCAGTCGGGAAAGAGAGTGTTCGACACGTACGAGGTCGATCAGGTTGCCGACCTCTACGAAGAAGTCGACGAGGACAGCTACAAGAAGATTGTACGGGATCGCCTTAATGAAGATGACTTCGTCGTCGACGACAATGGGGAAGGGTATGCAGACGATGGCCGAGAGGAATGGGACCGCGTCCCCGTCTACGAGACGGAGAGCGAGGACGATCTGATAACCGGTCGTGGCAAAGGGCGCAAAGGTGAGCTATGCATATCCAAAAGCCACTAGCTGGCACATACTTACCTCTTCACAGCCAAGAAGAACCGCGATGAGGAGCAGGCAAAGCGGGATGCGAACGACCGAGACATATCCGAATACTTTACAAAAGGCGCTGCCAAAGTCCAGCCCAAGCCAAAGGTGGTTTTCCAGGACAGCTTCAGTTTAGCAACGGACAGACTAACAGTGTATAAACAGGCAATCAAAACTGAAGACGACGAGAAGTTCTTGGCCGATCTCCTCGGCGAAGTCGACACCAACATCCCGGCGCCACTACCACGAGCATCGAAGAAGAGGGATAGGTCGATCGAGCGATCACGCAGGACTCGTGTCGCCTCGCCTCCTCCTGAAACACGGCGTCCGTCTGCGAAAAAGGCAAAGGTGTCGGACGAAAGGCTCTCACGAACACCTACCGCCGAAGATTCTTACATGGATGATGATGCCTTCCTGCCGAGCTTCGACGATGAGCCTGTAGCTTCTGAAGCCCCCACAAGCGATGCAGCAGCTCCCTCCTCACCGATAGTCAAGGCAGTGGAACGTAAGCAGCAAGCTAAATCGGAGCCGCAAGAGGAGGAGGACGACGCCGATGACCTTATGGAGGTCTCTCACGCCCGCACCATCAAAACGGCTAGCGTCAACATGTCGGCGTCACGGGTGAAGAAGATAATCAAGGCCGAGCCATATCCCACGCCAGCCAACTCCTCTCCAGACGCGACACAAGCCAGTGTCGATTCTTCGTCATGGAACCAGATCAACGACAAGCTCAACCTCGTCAGCAGCCCACAGCCCGAGACGAGGTCACTGGGCAAGATGGACTACAAGGATGCTCTCGAAGAGGACGGCAGCCTCAACATGTTCTGGACCGACTACACCGAGGTCAACGGTAGTCTGTGTCTCTTCGGAAAAGTCCTCAACAAGAAGTCCAAGCAGTACGTCAGCTGCTTTGTCAAGGTCGACAACATCTTGAGGAAACTCTACTTCCTGCCTCGCGAGCACAAGGTCCAGAACGGCGAATCCACCTCGGAGGAGGTTGGTATGACAGACGTCTATGCCGAGGTCGACACTCTGATGACCAAGATGGGCGTCACCATGTACAAGAGCAGGCCATGTGCCAGGAAGTATGCCTTCGAGTTGCCCGGGATACCCAAGGAAGCGCAGTATCTCAAAGTCTTCTACCCTTATACCAAGCAGCAGCTGGACTCGTCTCTAACCGGCGAGACCTTTTCGCATGTTTTCGGTACCAACACGTCCCTCTTCGAGCAATTTGTTCTGTGGAAGAACATCATGGGCCCTTGCTGGCTCAAGATCAAGGACGCCGACTTTGGTGCCATGAGGAATGCTTCGCACTGCAAGTTGGAGGTTCTTGTTGAACACCCGAATATGGTCTCGACCCTAAATGACGGCGACAATCTTGAGGCTCCTCCCCTCACCCTGATGACCGTCGCCATGAGGACCGTCTTCAACGCCAAGGAGAACAAGCAAGAGATCCTGGCCATCAGCGCACGGATATACGGCAATGTCTCCCTGAACGACACTACGCCGGCGGAGAAGCTGCCCTGCCGGACGTTTACCCTCATCCGGCCAAACGGCACGGCCTTTCCTCTCGGCTTCGAAAGGCTAGTGAACTCGAGGAAGAAGGGGTTGATCAAGCTGATGAAGCAAGAATCCGAGATTCTAAGCTTCTTCCTGGCACAAATCGATGTCGTCGACCCTGACGTGATCATGGGTCACGGACTCGAAGGTGTCGATTACAGTGTGCTGCTCAGCCGTCTCCATGAAAAGAAGATCCCTCAGTGGTCTCGCTTCGGCCGGCTGAGGCGTTCGCAGTGGCCGTACTCGTTGGGCAAGATGGGCGGCAACGTCTTCGCCGAACGTCAGGTCATGGCTGGTAGACTGCTGTGCGACCTAGCCAACGACGCCGGCAAGTCGACTATGGTCAAGTGTCAGTCCTGGAGTCTCACGGAGATGTGCAGCCTGTACCTCTCAGGGGACAACCAGCGGCGCGAGTTCGATAACGAGACTGCCCTGAAGACGTGGGCGACGACTCCGAGCGGTCTCATGGACTATGTCTCGCACATGGAGGCTGACACGTACTTCATCACTGCTTTGGCACTCAGGGTCCAGATTCTCCCGCTGACCAAGGTGTTGACCAACCTTGCTGGCAACTCATGGGCGAGGACGCTCACCGGAACACGCGCCGAGCGGAACGAGTACATTCTGCTCCATGAGTTCCACCGTAACAAGTACATCTGCCCGGACAAGCAAGTCTTCAAGGGTCGCCAACGCGCAGATGACGAGAACCAGGAGGAGGAGAACGCGGACGCCAAGAAGAAGGACAAGTACAAGGGAGGTCTTGTGTTTGAGCCCGAGAAGGGTCTGTACGACAAGTTTGTGCTTGTCATGGACTTCAACTCGCTGTACCCTTCCATCATCCAAGAGTACAACATCTGCTTCACAACAGTGGATAGATCAACTCTGGTAAGCGCAGCGATACCCTTCGAACAACTTACCTTAGCTTTCGCTTACAGTCCATATAGTCCGACGATGACGACATGGTCCCAGAGGTGCCCAAGGCGCCTGAGCAAGGCATCTTACCTAGGCTTATCGCTACTCTGGTCAGCAGGCGGCGAGCAGTCAAGAGTCTCATGAAGGACAAGACCGCCACCCCTGAGCAGCTTGCGACGTGGGACATCAAGCAGTTGGCCTTAAAGCTCACAGCCAACTCCATGTACGGCTGTCTGGGTTATACCAAGTCACGCTTCTACGCCAGGCCCCTTGCTGTCTTGACGACATACAAGGGCCGTGAGATCTTGCGGAGCACCAAGGAGCTTGCCGAGAGCAACTCGCTGCAGGTCATCTACGGTGATACTGACTCGGTCATGATCAACGCCAACGTCGACAACGTGGCTGATGCGCTCAAGGTCGGCAACGAGTTCAAGAAGGCCGTCAACGAGCGGTACAGACTGCTTGAGATCGACATCGACAACGTCTTCCGGCGGATCCTGCTGCAAGCCAAGAAGAAGTATGCCGCCATCAACATGGTCGAAGTCAACGGCAAGTTCGTCGAGAAGATGGAAGTCAAGGGCCTGGACATGAAGCGCCGCGAGTACTGCGGCCTCTCGAAGGAGATCTCGTCGCGGATCCTGAACGACATCCTCTCGGGCGACGACACCGAGGTGGCCGTGCAGCGCATCCACGAATATCTCCGCGAGATCTCGGCCAAGATGCGCGAGGGCGCCATCCCCATCCAGAAGTACATCATCTTCACCCAGCTCGGCAAGGCGCCCAGGGAGTACCCCAACGCCGACAGCATGCCGCAGGTGCAAGTCGCCCTCCGCGACCTCGCCCGCGGGAAGAACGTCCGCAAGGGCGACGTCATCTCCTACATCATCACGGGCGACAGCAAGCAGACCTCGGAGCCGGTCGCCAAGCGGGCCTACTCGCCCGGCGACGTGACAAAAGCCGACTCGGGCCTGTCCCCAGACGTGGAGTGGTACATCGGGAAGCAGATCTTCCCGCCCGTCGAGCGCCTCTGCGCCAACATCACCGGCACATCCACCGCCCAGCTCGCCGAGAACCTCGGCCTCGACCCCCGCCGGTACAACACCAGCAGCGGCAGCCACCACAACTCGGGCTCCAACCCCAACGACCTCGAGATCCACCCCCTCGAGTCCCAGATCCCGGACGAGGTCCGCTTCGCCGACTGCGCCCGGCTCTCCCTCCGCTGCAGGGCGTGCAAGACATCCTCCCCCTTCGAGGGCCTCCTGGGCACCCCCGGACCCTCCCTCGACAAGCGCGTCTCGGCCGCGGGCCTCACCTGCCCGTCCTGTTCCGCCGTGCTGCCCACCCTATCCGTCGTCGCGCAGGTCGAGGCCGCCGTCCGCGCCGCGGCGGCGCGGTACTACGAGGGCTGGCTGGTCTGCGACGAGGCGACGTGCGGGAACCGCACGAGGCAGATGAGCGTGTACGGCACGCGGTGCCTGGGTCCCAAGGGCCACGCTAGGGACTGTCTGGGGAGGATGCGCTACGAGGTGGGCGAGAGAGACGTGTACAACCAGATGGTGTACTTTGCGAGCCTGTTCGACGTCGACAAGGCCAAGACCAGGGCTTCCGCCGGTAGCAAGGACGGGGGGGACGGGGCCGAGGTTACGCCTGCTGAGCGGGAGAGGGTACTGGCGCTTGCGGAGCACAATCGGACGCGGTTCGAGACGGTGAAGGGGGTTGTTGATCGGTATCTGGAGAAGAGCGGCCGGAGGTGGGTGGCTATGGGTCCGCTATTTTACAAGAAGCTGGGGTTGGGGTCTGCGCCTGTGGCGGTTGGTGCGTAAAGTTAACGGATGTTGGGAGGTGGATTGATGAATAGGGGTTGGTAATGATTGTTCTTGGATCGTCTAGCGCATTGATGTTTTTAGTTTAACATTGTTGAGCCTACATGTTTGCGCTATTGGTGTTTTGGTAGGGGGTAACTGTGTTGAATATGAACGTTTTGATACATTTCATGGTTCCCCGTTGCCCCTCGCTGCAGTTCTTGACATGTACATGTATGTTACTTGGAACTGGTCCACTCTACCTTAGGTCGATACTGCAGATCCCGGTCCGTCCTATCCATTCTCCGCCATCAATCGGACTTTTGACTCTAGGAGGTAATGCGTATACGCTTGATGACATGCCTCAACCAAAACTAGGCACTCGCACCGAGGGGGGGGGTGGTGTGAGAACAACAGTCAAAAAGGTAGGATGTGCGCCAGCCGCGAATCGAACGCGGGGCCAGTCGATGGCAACGACCGATTTTACCACTAAACCACTGGCGCTGGTACTTTTTGATTGGATGTTATGCAATTGCAGTAATACGGATTATACGTCAAGGATGTGGAGTCCAGGGCTGAGGATTTAGCAATCAAGTGGGTGCTCACGACACTTTCTACGGTTTGTGGGTATCGCGGCGTGGGCGTCCTAGCTTGGTGGTACGTAGTTGTATCCGTCCTTGCTCGGACATGGCGAGGAAGTACTGATGTCTATAGTAGTTAGACTATTCCAACCCAGAAGAGTAGGAGGGAAAAGATTAGACCGCCCGTGGGCAGTAGGTTCTTTCAAGCGTCCACAGATCAAAGGCACAAGATTTGGAGAAAGTCATCGTATTCTTCAGAGATGCTCGTCCACTGCTATCTGAGCTGCATGTACATGGCTCGTGGCCCATAGAGATGCCTATTCCTCGTCCTCAAAGTCGCTAAGCCACCGTGTGTCCAGAGAACGCAGTGTCAAAAATGACAGGCATAAAAACGGCGTTGGACATGAGCGGAGAGATCAACGAACGAAGCCCCCGATAGCTGGAGGTTCCAGAGCGGCCACGAGTGGTTTGGGCGACTTTCAGCATTCATCCAGATCATATAGCCAAAGGAAAGTTGCCCAAGCTTCCTACCCAGCAGTGAGAACGATAGATGGATTCATCGCTCACGCATCAGGACAACTCTCATATATACTCTCGATTATCCTCTCATGGCTCACACGGTCAGCACACACATAGCCTCATCCAACAAGGCTTACCAGGCGGACACAAGCACACAGGTAGAAGGTAGGCGTATTATATCTGAGTAAGCTGCCGCTTCGGCACAGTCCTCTTCCCCCATGAAAAGCTGAACGGGTAAAGTTGCACGCGCGAGAACTTTTAAATGAGAAGAAAACCCACAGCTCGCAGTAATAATCACAATGAAGAAGAGAAAAAGGAAAAGTGAACCCCTCCGTAACTCCGCTGTGTGAAACGATAAACGAGCCAAAAAAAAAAAAAAAAAAAAAAAAAAAATACAAAGCAGCTTCCCTTTCTCTTCTGCAACGGATCTCTATGAATGATGTTGTAGGTATCAGGAAGGGGAAAGGATCTGCGGCGCAAGCAAGTCTTTAGTAACAATCGAATTTTGTATACCCCCCGTCGCCTGCAAATGCAAAATGGACCAAACCCGCCCCGGTCTATCCATGCAAGACACCGTGATGCAAGGAAATAGAACTCAAGCCTCCTTCTTCTCGTCGCCCTCAAGGGAAGCCTTGGTCAGGGCGGGAGAAGCCTTGGTGGATGGAGGTGAGGCCGGGTGGTCGGCGGCGTCAGCGAGTAGGCTGGAAGCACGTTAGCATGTTGGGCCTTCATATCACACAACGAGTGTAGAGTGCTTACCCAAATGCATTTGTGTGGGCAACGGCCGTTGGTGGCGTGCCAGTGCGAGACGACGCTCCAGAATCATCACCACGGTTAAAGCCACCACCAGGAACTAGACGGCGACCGCTGTTGCTCCGTGAGCTGAACATAGAGGTAGGACCAAAGGAGGCAGTGTTGCTGGGGGTGCGAGTGGCCGAGCCCTTGAGGCGGCGCAGGTCGTCGGAACCGATCTGGTTCTGCAGAGCCTGGTTATAAGCCGAGAACTGTCTGGCATCTCCCCGGCCTGCTTGTGGCCGGCCACCACCGGGGCCTCCTCTCGAGTTGTTGCGGGCGCTCTCAGCTGCCTTTTGAGCAGCAGCAGCTTCGGCCTGTTGAGAGAGTAAGTATTGTGAATGGATGCGGTAGCGGGCGTCTGGATCGAAACTTACCTCTGCTTGAATCTCCTTGAGAGTCTTGGGGCCCTTGTTGGCCTCCTTGGACGCCCAGTTCGCCCTCCGCAAGTCGACGACGTCCATCAACATGAACTTAAGACGGCTGGGCAGGCCCTCCAGGTCCATGATGGTGTTGATGCGCTGGAAGTAGGCATCCATCATGCCCCGTCCCTTATCAGTGCTGTCGAGGTTGCCACCAATCGTCCGCAGCAGCTTCGTGAGAGACTCGATCTCAGCCTCGTCAGGGATACCCTGGAATTCGAGCAGCTTGCGAACGCACTCGTGCATGATACGTTCCGTAAGCATGCCGAGCTTGAAGAGTTCACCAATGAACTGCACGAGACCAAGACCGCGCCGCTTTGCGGCAGCAGCGATATAATACTCATCCGAGAGAAGAGCAGCCTCGCCCGTCTTCTTGCCGTCTTCGTCAGCCGGCTGCTCAGGCAAGTCAACCTTCCAGCCACGCTCGAACTCTTCCTGGCAGCGGTTGAGGAGATACTTGCGGAAGAGCGCACCGCCACTGACAACGTTGCCGTTCTTGTCCAGGATGCTCTCGTCGCGGATCTCGGGGCTCATCGTCTCAAGCATGCGCTTGCAGAACTTGGCATACATGGAAGCCCAGTGCGCCTCGTCTGTTGCCTTCTCGAAAGTGAGCTGAATGACCTGGCGGAGAGTGCGGCCGTCCTGCTCGTTCTTCGACTGTCCAGCAATGGTAAGAATCTGATCCGAAATCTTGTCGAACTTTTCGGGCGTCATCTTGTTCAGAGCGGCCTTGACCTTGCGCTGCACCATCTCGGGGTCGAGGTGGCCTGACTGAGCAAGCTGAGCAATCGGTGCCTGAGCAGCCTTGTTGCCGATGCTAGTTGGCTTCCAGCCCGAGGCGGTGACGGCGATGGGCTTGACCTCTTGTCCGGCAGTAAGGGGCATGTTCTTGGCGTTCCCGCCGCCCTTGCCTCCGAAGTCCTCCCTCTTGCTACCACCACCGCGTCTGCTCCCTTGGCGGGGCGAGTTGGGCATCCCACCCGCAGCCGAGGGCGTCCTCGACATGCCTTGGGAGCTGGGGAAACCACCCCGACCACCAAACGAGCCCATAGGGTTGCTCAATCCCGGCCTCGAAATCTGGCCTTGCGACATGGCAAAGCGCTCTGCAGAAGTCGTGCCTGAACCCAGTGGCAGGGGCTTGGCGCCGAACTGGCCCATCGACGGGAATCCTCCGGCAGCAGGTCCAGCCTTGGAGGCAGACCGCCCGGTGCCCGGACCGGCAGACCGAGTTGACGCGGACCTACCGCTATCTGGGTCGCCGATAAGGCTCTTGATCTGCTGGTGGAACTCCAGCGATGGCTCCTCGGTGAACACCTTCTGGAATTGGAGGAGGAACTGAGCGTCATACTTGAAGGACTTGTTCTTCTTGGTGACGGCCGAGTTCAAGGCGGGATTGGGCGACGAGAAGCCGCTGGGATAGATCTTGGGGTCATAAAGTTCCTTCTTCTCCAGCCAACGTGCCGACTTGAGCGACTGGAGAGCCGCGCTAGGTTGAGGAGGCTCAACCGGCTTCGAAGGGACGACGAGGTTCAGTGCCGCGGGCTTGGTACGGGCCTTGTCGCTGCCGCCCGTCTTGGGCGCAGAGGCCGAGGCACTGCTGTCGTTGTTGATATTGAGATTCGCCAGCTTGTCAGCAACGGAGCTAGGGGTCGACGACTCCTTCTTGTCGGACAACTTCAGATCCTCGATCTTCTTGGCGAGAAGGTCAGACACGGACTCGCCGTTGCCAGCAGCAGCCTTGGCTTCCCTCTCGGCCCGCTGTCGCTCACGCTCCTCCTCGAGGCGCTCCATCTCGCGCTCCTGCTCGCGGAGCTTGGCATCATTCTCGGCGGCGAGCTTCTCTTTATCCGCGTCGGCGCGCTTCTTAGCTTCCTCAGCCGCCGCCTTCTTCTTGCGAGTAAGCTCCTCTTGCTCCTTCTCTCGCCTGGCGTCCGCCTCCTCCATTTCTCGGATCATACGCTCGAGAGCTTCATCCTCAGTCTCAGCAGCATTCTCGCCCTTAGGCTCTTCCTCCTTTGCGCTGGCAGCCTGGGACTCGGCTTCCGCCTTAGCCTTCGACTCGGCGTCAGCATCAGCTTTCGCCTTTGCGTCAGATTCAGCCTTAGCCTTGGCCTCGGCTTCAGCTTGCTGTTGGGCCTTGGCGTCATCCTCAGCCTTCTTTTCGGCCGCGATGCGCTCAGCCTCCTTCGTCCGCTGCTCCTCTTCCTTCTTGGCCTTCTCTTCAGCAGCAGCAGCCTCATCCGGCTTGGCCTTGTTCTCAACCACTCCTTCGCTTCCCTCGGCGGCCGTCTTCCGGACACGCTCTGCAAACTCACTCTTGATTTGCTCAGCCGTCTTTCCCCCGGTGACGGATGCACTGTCAGTCCGGGTGTGGAGGGGAGTCGAGGGCTTCGGGGGTGGAGTCGGCGTAGAGGCGACGACCGGAGGCGTAGAGACATGGCTGGCTGCGGCGGGAGATGCAGGCGCCTTGATCTTTTCGAAGTCGAGAATCTTGCCACCAGGAGTCTTGATGACGATCTTTTTGCTCTGCTTGGGAGCCGGGCGAGTCATTCCCTGAACAACCGCCGGAGGTGTCGGCTGCGACGAGCGCTGCGTCGGGGTCTGTGCGATTAGAGGGGCCTGGCTATGACCAGTGCTCGACGAAGGTCGCTCTGATACCTGTGACGAGTTACGTGACATGGGCTGTGCCGCGGGGGGGCCCTGCTGGTACGGGTTAAACTGCTGACCGAAACCAGGCCCGGATGCGGGAGGCTGCTGGTTCATGTAGGCAGGCTGACCGCCATATGGCTGGGGATACCCAGGGACGGGATATGGGCGGCCGTACGGATCGAACTGCTGGGGGTACATCGGCCCCATCTGCTTTTTGGCGGTTAGCAGCCTTTCAAAGTTGCCACTCTCAGGCGACAGGTTGATTTCACCCGTCGGGTGGAGAAGAGAAGAAGAGCGGAAGGGCACAAAATCATAGGGATGCGGTCCGCCTGGACATGCAGGTGGAAGAGAGAATCCACCAATGTCGGCGTTCGCCTCCCGTCTTGGCTCGTCGCGTCTGCTGCTGTTGACGCTGGACCGACGAGAGCCATTGTACTGGGGGAAGGAGTTGGTCTGCTTGGGGAAGCTGGGCTGTCGAGGATCATGTGATGTTGAATCATAGTCTCGGCGATTGCGCCCCTTCCTCTTGTGCGACCTGGCAGTAGAGACAGAAAAGAAATCAGTCGAATAGGGAGGGGCATTTACTTGTTGCTGGTAGAAGTTTGGCGGATAGAAGTTTGCCGCCTGAGGAGCCATGGGAACAGCCTGCTGCATATTGGGAGTTCCCGGGTGCGGCACTGCATGGACCGGGGCCGGACTCGCCCGCGGTGGCTGCGGCGAGTTAGGGAAGGGACCCATCGAGTTGCGGTTGGGTTGATACTGCATGCCACCCCGACCAGCGTTAGGGCCGCCGTATCGTTGCCCGTTGTGGTTGTTTGGCGGATAGCCCATGGTTGGTTGATTGTAGGGAGCCGTGAAGTTGCGCCCGCCACGACCACCTGACGCTTGGTAACCGCCACGGTTCGGGCCGTGGCTACTCATATCCCCGTGAGCTGATACCTGCGAGTCTCTGCGGTTGTGAGTTCCGGCCTGCTGGTGGCCCATGGCGAGATGGTTCTGAGCAGGGGGGTTCCTGAGGTGACGCTAGAGAGAGAAGATAAACAGTCAGCGTTGATTACCTGGTTCATCAGTCTCAAGGCAGTCATGGGATCTCAAGTGAGGGAGTGCAGTGTCATCAAGAGTCCTAAACGGGGTCGTCCTCTGGGTCTCGAAGAAAAGGGGAAGAAGAGTATACTCACGTCTCCCTCGCCAGGGAAGCTTCCGAATGTCATCGAACCAGGAGGCGCGCTCGAGGGTGGACGTCCTCCAGTGGCCGTAGGAACAGGGATAGGAGAAGGCGACTGCGCGGGTGAAGGAATATGGTGGTTGCTGTTGGTCCCAGGAATCGGCATCGGGGCCGAGACGGGAAGCTGTGGCGTGCTGTGCGCGACGGCCGGCGACTCGTTATATCCGAACTGAATGTTGGCCTTGGATCCGCCAACGGGACCACCGTTGGCAATGTGGCTCGACGGTGCGTTGATGGTAACTGAACCCTTCCGGGTGTGGTTGTTCGATGCTCCGTTGATGTTGGAGATGCCGGCGACAACAGCGGGGGCAGCAGGGACGGCTGGGGTGATGTTGGGGCGGCCGTTTACCGGCGAAGCTGAGACAGGTTTTCCATTCTGCGAAGCCGGGGCAGATGCGGCGGCGGGACCTCCGACCACGATGGGCGGCTGAGCGCCCGTCGCAGTCAACGGCGTCGGTGTCGGCTTCTTCGTCGCACCAGCAGCAGAGGCATACGACGGAGCTGCGGTTGAGGAGGAATTCGGCGCCGAGGTTGGGTTGGCTTGACCAGCAGTAGAAGTCATAAGGGACTTGTCGACTCGGAAGCCGGGGGTGCTCCTCTCTGGTGATCGCGGTTTTGATTGAGATGTGTAGGTTGTGGATAATGAAGGAAGGTCGCGGAGAGAGAGATGCCGTTCAAAGTTTTCCGACTTGAACGAAATTAAAAATGGGTTGGATGTCGAATCCAGCCAAAAGGCAGGCAGCGGTCGCGAAAAGACAAAGCTGAAATGATTGTCTGTCGAGGTTGACTTTATCGACCGATGGGCAGGGAATCGACAAATGCAACTCGGTCAACGAATCGAAAAACGGCTTCGCGGTTGAGTGAAGCGTTCTCGAGGTTGAGGAATCGTCACTGATTCTCTTTGCGTGGTTGTTTGCTGGGAAGGAGTGGATTTCCTGTCGCAAAAAAGTCCTTGACCCAGGCCGCGAGACAAATTACTAGCGACGGGCTGGGGAAAGAACCGAAGCAAATAAGAGTGGAGATTTTTTTTCCCTTTCTCTATCAGAAAAAGAAGGAAAGCTCTCGTCTTCGGGGTAATAGACTCCTCTCCAGGTATTACAGAAGAGGATAAAAAAGAGACTGAGAGTGTAGATCCAGATGTAGGATCCTCTCTACGATTCACTTCGGGGATGAAGATGAATGTGTGATGGGTGAAGGCGGAAAAAAAAGTTCCTGAGGGCAGGTCCTTGCGGTTTCTGCTTTGGCAGGCGAAATGATGGGTGAATTTTCTGGACTGGGGTGGGCAGGCTGGCTCGTCTGGTTCCGCGTGTGCCCAGAGAAATGTGACAGGGGTTATGGTCTGCGTCTCGGAATTTCACTGGACCTCAGGATTCAAGAGTGACAGGGGTATCCGTATCGCTCGACACTGTCCGGTCCGCACACCCAAATCATCACTCGCTTAATTGCATGCCACTCTATCCATCAGAATTGCATCCTGGGCCATGAATGGCTGGCAGTGAGAGTTCCAGATAGGTTTGCCTTCGCAGTGAACGTACGGACGGCACGAATCCGGTCTCCGGGTTCTGACTCAACCTTCTGGCACCCACCATCCGACTGCACGAATAAGAGAAAAGCCCAGCATGCACGTAGGAGTCAGATCTCGACAGACTACTCGCGGGAAACTCCTAAATCCGAGAATATGTAGCAGATACCGCAGAAACCATGGGCACTGGTGTATATTTGGAGTGGTCTGCCCGACTCCAAGGCGCAACAGTAAACCTAAAATCGCCCAGGTTGTGGAGTGGTCAATATCTGAGGTCCCTGTGTGCGAGTAGCAGTCATTGCTGAGTGCTCTCTGCTGTCCATATCAGGGCTGTTTGGGCAGTACTTGTATCGAAATCGGGAAAGCTGTCGGCTTCGTCCGATACTGTGCTTCTTTACTATTGTAGACCTCACCAAGCATGTTGGTACTACTGGATGCGCTGCTACTATTTAAAGCTGGGCATCCCGGCACTGGTCAAACAAAGCTAAGAATATTATGATTGTTGTACTTCGATACATTCCCATTGCTATGTCTAGATAGACGCCACACCGAGATTGTTATCGTCCCCGGAAAGTGCGCCAAACCTTGGGACAGTAAAGTTGAGATGAACCCCTTTGGGGCCGAAATGTCTGAAACCTGGTCTTCAGAAATACCCGGCACTTCAACCTCTAAGTAGACTTACTACCCTGAATTTAACATGTCCAGGGTAACCTTCCAGACGTCTTCTGTGCATGTAAATTAGCCGATCAGCGTTGCGAGTGCAACTGGAAGATGCAGTGCTGACGACCATCCGGATACCCTTTGTGTCGACTGCCCCTGCCGTTCAGCCACCCATCAGCTTCCCCAGATCGACGGCACAACAACCCTTGGCCGGTCCAAACGAAACCAGGAATCGAGGCCCTCAAAATGTTGTTCACATGCGCCACACGACACATCAGCATTGCGTGGTTTTTGTAGGGTATACGACCACCATTTACGAGGCGGAACTCACTGAGGCTGACAGCACGACAAATTGAGATGTACTGTAAGGTACATACGTGCGTAGTATGCATATATGCAACATATCTTCGAATAACAGCATAAAACATACGTCGTCCAACAAAACAGCTGACAGCCTGGAAGAATCTGGAATCAAGGACAACCAACCAACCAACCAGTTACCGATCTCCCATGACTGTTCGCACGGTCACACTCGACTTCAATAACATGTCAGGCCTGTGTTATCTCCGTTGTTTTGCGATGAAATAGTTCGATTCTTCGTAACGATGAGGTCATTGAGAGCTCTAACACAGTTCCAGGCTTAGGCAGGCAGAGGATTCCAGCCCACTGTGAAGCCTCAGGACTCGGTTATCGATTACTTCCTGCACAGTGACGAAACCTACGCCGCTACCCACGGACCAAGCACCAAGCACCAAGCACCAAGCAGCAGAAGTGCTTTGCATGTATCCATGCATACACTTACAGACAGGCCTTCGACTTCTGTCACTTTCGCCCCATAACACATGGTTCTTCCTGCAAGTCGCTCGGCCAGACAAATAGAGTTGGGGAACAAGAACCTGTGGCTGCTACGCGTTGCACAAGGGTGTTTTGCCCTACGAAGGCACAAATACCCTGTGGAATGTGGAGAGGGTTTCTCGAATTTTCACATGCCAACAACGGTCAATGGCCCTGAGCCCCCTTATTTTCTGTAATCATGTTAAGACTTACACCAGACGACTGGACGATTGCACGATGACCAGACTAGGAGACGATCACCATATCTTGTACACCATCTCACAAGAAACAAACGCAAGCTTGGTATCTGACTGCTCATCACTTCCCCGGTCTCCTTGTCGAAAACTCCACACGTACTACCAAATGAAACTTTTGCCCTATCCCGCGTTGTCTATTCCCCCCAGTAAGAACGCCGGAACTAATCATCCTCCTCCGCCTCAAACCCCTCCGCCTGCGCCTCCATGACCGCCTCCTCCGCGTCCTCCCCCTCGACAACCTCCAGCGGGCCCTCATCCGGCTGCGGCAGCGCCTCCTCCGGCGCCGCGACGTCCTCCGGCAGGCCCCTCTCGGCCCGCAGCTGCTTGATCCTCGTGTTGGTCATCTCGAACACGTACTGGCCCAGGTGCTCGACGCCCTCCATGACCGTCTCGCCCTCGACCTGCCCCTTCGCTTGCTCCTCCTCCTCCGACAGGATCCGGGACGAGGGCCAGAGCTCGCCCGTCACGAGGGTCAGCTTGTCGGGCCGCTTGAGCAGCAGGTCGAACGCCTCGCGCAGCTCGAAGCAGGACTCGAAGACCGAGCGTCGACCGAGGATGTACAGCCCCAGCCGGGCGCGGGAGAGCGCCACTGTGAGGCGGCGGATGTCGCGCAGGTAGCCTACGCGCGAAGTGCGGGTTAGGGAGAGGATGATGTCTGGGGAGGTAAGTTAGCGAGGCTGGCTGTGAACAAGAAGGTGAAGGGAACTTACAGTCGTTCTGCTCGCCCTGGTACTTGTCCACGGTGGTTACTATCCGCGGCAAGCCGAAGAGGGGATTCTTCGCGCACCGATGCGCCAGGACATCCTTGATCAGCGCCCGCTGGCCAGCATAGGTAGCCAGGATGCTGATCTTCGCGGCCGGGTAGCCGAGCAGGCGCATGTACTGGTAGATGGCGACGGCGTATTCGGCCTCGCCCAGGTTCTGTATGAAGTGCGGCGTCGGCTCGGACTCGCCTCTGCCCTTGTATTCGGGGACGTTGATGAACTGGTAGTCGAACTTGAAGCCCGCGTTCGCCGTCAGGTACTCTTGCTCGGTCTCCACGTGTGGCAGGTTGCCCAGCTTGGGGTACCGCCATTGATAGAGCCCTGCGATCGATGGTCGGGCGCGTCCTTGTTGGTCGAGCGTGATTGCTGGCACACCGAGGCGGATCAGTCTGGAGAAAAGCGACTGCTCTAGGTTCGCATAGTGCCGGAAGGCTAGGCTCTGGATGACAGGAGAGTTCTGGAAGTGGTCACCGCACAGGACGACCCTCTGCAGGGGCATCTGCCCGTCTTTGGGCTTCTGCATCGCCAAGGGGATGAAGTTCTCGATCTCGGTAATTTGAGCAGCTTCCTCCATAACGACGTTGTCGTAGTGGAAGCCGAGGTCGGCAATCTCCGCCCGCCTCATAGCAGCGTGCGTAGACGTCATGGCGATGATGCGAGCTTCGTTGGTGAGGAGATAGTTTGCCTTGTCTCTGTCACGCCGCAAGATCTCGAAGGGCAGAATATCCGCCAGCTCCGAGAATATCTTCGAGATGTGACGGTAGCAGCCCCTCGCGATCTCTTCCACGGTCCCTCGGTCTGCATCCGGAGGGAAAAGCGGTTGAGGCGCGTCGGCAAAGTAGAAGTGGAAGGGAAATGCCTGGTAGATGTCCTCCACGGACGCTTTCTCTGATTTCAGTGTCTCCTCAAACTTAGCCCATGCGGGCTGGACATAGACCGAGTTGAAGTAGCCAGCTGTCTCCGCAGAGTTTCCGTGAGCACCAGGCGCGCCCATGCTGGCCGCGAGGCGATTCACCTCTAGGAGGTACTTGTCGCGGTTCTGCAAAAAAGACTCGACTCGGCCAAGCTTGCTGAAGTTTCCCTCGGTCTCGAGCTCTTCCTCGCCGTGGCCAAGCCGCAGGAGATGCCGCTCATCTATATCCAGAGCAACTATTTTGGCGAAGAGCTGATTGAGAGCCTGGTTACTGTGGGCAATGAGGAGTGTCCTTTGGTTGGGGAAGTTGTGGTATATGTTGTTGATGATCTGGCTGGCAACGTCCGTCTTGCCTGTGCCTGGCGGTCCTACAATGACCGTCAAGCCTGGTTGTGTTCCGGAGATGATGGCCTCCACCTGGGCAGGAGTGAAGCGGACCTTGTTCAGCTTTGGCGCGTCAATCGGGTACGGACCATTGTTTGGGGGCTTGTAGGTCGAGACCTTGAGCGTCTCGACGTCTGCAACCAGTGCGGGTTCTGCATCCCGCCTTCGCTTCTTGGACGACTTCGCTGTCGTCTCCTGGACTTGGCTTTCGACATTTTCCAGCACGTAAGGTGGGCCGAAGCTCCCTGATGCTTCATCACTCGGCTCGATGATCTTGCCGGGGAGGCTCTCGATGAGGTGTTGCCAGTCGAGGAATGTGTCCCTGTAGTCGACTTTCTGGACCCTGTTTGGCAGACGCTTGTAGGTTGCCCCTGTTGCGTCTCCGTAACCGAGGAATACCTCGCGGAGCCAAGATGCCAAAGGAACGTCGGAGAGCGCCAGGTTGCGGATACTCTCAAGAACCGGTTTGAAGTTGTTCTCCCTGCCGCTCCTCCGGACGATCACGTTCATCTCGTCGTAGACATTCGGCCTGCCTGCCGAGGACTTCTCCGTGTCCTGCTTATACCGCTGGGGGTCGAGTCTCAACTGTATCCTTCGTGTGGAGCTTCGCTCCCGGCCGTCGTAGAACGCCTTTGCATCTTTGACGGGATTACCCTTTTGATCAACTATGTGGATGACTTCGGCCGACCGGACGGCTGTAAGCCCCTTTGCTTGGGATTCACTCTGGGAGCCACCTCCATTTGATGCCTGTTTTGCCTTCGACGCGTCGACAGCGAGGAGGAATACGACATCACCGGGTCGTAAGGACTCCCAGTCACGCCGAACGGCATCTGAACATCTTCGCACATCAATAGCCACCTCGGCCCGTATGCTGGAGGGTTTATCGTCACCAACTAGAGCGGGAACGACCTCGAGGATGGACGGTTTGCTGATGGGGAGAGCCATCTTTGAGGAGCCTGAGAAGGAAGTCTCCCCGGGCTTCCTGGATTCTGGCTGGAGCCTCCGTATGACATCCTCAATATCCCGGCGGATCCCATAAAAAGACTCACACCGGCAAAGTACCAGGGCTCTCAAGAGAAAGTCACCAACAGATAGATACTGGAGGTTCAGTTTCGGGAGCGCCAAGGGGCGAGATCCATCATAATGGTCCGCTCTCATCAGGCCGTGGTCGAAGAGAGTGTCTTCGTCTGGCAGTGCATTGAGTTCGTGAGCGGTCTCCTGGAAGGTTTCCCTCTTCTCGAACGTCGACAGCAATACCTCTAGAATGAACTTTCTGTCAAGAGCCAACTTGACCGACTCGGGGTAGGATGTTCTTAGGTCGAGGAGATCGGCCAGCTGTCTCAGTTCGTCGGTTGAAAGAGGCTCGAGAAGGCCTGCCAACTCCGTTCGCTTGTCGATTGACCCATAGTTCGACAGCGCAAGGACTGTCAGTTTGTCTTTGAAGTGTTTCAGAGAGATCCTCTGCAGTTTCGCTAGTTCTGTGCAGTGCCGATCGTAGGCCTCGGTGCTGCTATGTTGCACGCCGGTCTGATCGTCGATGGTGAAATGTGTATAGTGAGCTAGCATGGAGTAGAGATCGCGTAGGAGGTCGCTCTCTTCGTCGTTGAATAAGGGGGACAAAGCAAGAGCCGGAAGAACGTGTAAGTCCCGTAAAAGAGTGTTGACGTATCGTCGCGTCGGAAGTTGACTTTGCAAGTCAGTGAGGAACTCGACGAAACGCTCGCAGTATAGAAGTTGTTCTATGTCGCGTCAGCAGTTACTCTGGCATAGGCAATGGCAAGACTCGTACCTTCTTTGACATCGTCCGAGTATATTTGGTTGAGAAAGTCGAGTATCAGTGTGTACAGCCAAGACCGTTCGAACCTGAGTCGGGCTTTGGTTTCATCATCCGCGGCATCGTAGCGTTTCGCCGAAGCCTTCCAAGCCTTCTTCAGGTGCGGAGTGGCATTGAACAGCTGGTCTCTCTTCTTGTCGCTCGATAGATTGTGCCAGATGGATATGGAGACGAGGGGTGCACACTCCTTGCGCACAATGCCACAGTCTAGGCTCTGGAAGGCATGAATGACGAACAGGAGGATGTGTCTCCTGATAGTCCACGATAGCGATGTGTCGAGGCTCATAGAAAGGATGCGTCGGAAGAGTGCCGAGAAGTCGGAGGGGCGGTCATTGAAGATAGCCCATGTTTCCAGCCTCTCCCTTCGCTTGACATTGGCGATCAAGACCATGAGCAGGACGTGGAAGTTGGACGAGTCATCGGAGTATCCGGGCCAGAGATAGCTGGTGGGGGGGAGGTTAGCTGAGCAGCAAGCGACAAGGCTGAGATCAATCGGCATGCCAACGAACCTTTCGAGGGTCTGAAGCCCTTCCAGCGCAAGGAGAGGCTTGTACTGGAAGCCGTCCTTCTCGATCGCATCCCATATCTCGCGTTTCAAGACGTCGTTCTTGACCTTCACTCTGGCAGTGCGTTTGGATGTCTTCAGCCAGTGCTGCTTGGCAAGCGACGCAAACTCGCCCTCGGCCTTGTCTTCGTGGACATTCTCGCTGGAAGCTGTCCGAGCCGGCGCCGCGTGTTGACGCGACTGCGCACTGCTCCGTAGCCTCTTCGCTGGAGGCATTTCGATCCAGTTCAGATCGACGTTGGATCTGCCGCGTGCCGATATGCTCAGCCGGAGTGTTGCGCGATTCGAGACTGCCCAGATGGAACAGCTAGAAAATAAAGGTTGCGAACTGGCGTCACAGTGTGGCTTGCTGTGGCTTCACATCGCTGGACCATGCAAGTTTCCGGAGCTGAGCTTTGCTAGCGCGGCAGCCTTGCAGGAGCAAGGAAGGGACCCACTTCCCCAACACTCCATAAGGTATTCTTTGATCACAACCGGTTCCCTTTCAGCCTCATCAACTACTTTGTTAACATATAGTCTAGAGGTAGCCATTCTGGCTGTCTGCTATCTTTTCCACCAGAGAACGCTTTTGAACCCTACTCCGTCGCTCCTCGTCTAGAAAACCGCTGCCAGATCGCGACCTCAGTTCTAAACGGCTCCGCCATCCGTCCATGGCGACTACCAGGACAACAAAGCCTTGATTACAAGAGGCTTTTTCTCCTACTACGATAGTCTTACCGACGTTTTCTAGCTACGATGCCGTCGCTGGAAATGGAAGATCCCGTCGTTCCCGGCGCTGCTGCCGTGGATAATCTCTTCGAGGAGCTACTTCGACAAGCCGAGACAGTCAAACGAACGACGTCGATCGAGCCTGCTCTCACGAAGGCGGATTTCGACGACCTCCCAGATCGGTTAGCGCGAGCGTTCGCTCCGCCTGGTGCCGCAGAACATGCTGAAGAGAATGGCGATCTTACTAAAGCCCGGCGGTTTGCGATCATCGAGACGGTCGCGCGCGACAAGTTCAGCGGCCTGATAGTGAGTTGGGAAAGGCACGATACGGCGTAGTCGACAGACAGCACTGACCACTACACCTAGGCGACAACATCCATCAACTCCCCAGATTTCGTCAGAGTCTGGAATCTCTTGGACATTCTCTCTATTCTCTCCGACAACGGGAGTTGCGAACCTGCGCTCATGTTCTGGCTCGTGGAGGAGTTGCTCGACAGCCAGACGATCGCCGGATGCCGCAAGGTCTTTGACTTCCTTGAATCCCGCCGCGAGAAAATTACCGCGAAGCACTTCGGGCAGAAGAACTTGGTTATTCTGCGGTCATGCAACGAGCTGCTGAGGCGGCTATCTCGGGCAGAGGACACAACCTTTTGTGGGCGTGTCTTCATCTTTATGTTCCAGAGCTTCCCCCTCGGAGATAAGAGCTCTGTCAACCTTCGCGGAGAGTACCACGTGGAAAATGAGACAACTTTCGATGAGAACTTCCGAAAGGACGAGAGCGCAGAGAAGATGGATGTGGACGCACCGGCCAATGAGCGAGACACCCAGGCTGCTTCGAAATCCGCATCCTCGGTATCCGCCAACCGCCTTGATGCAGACCAACTGTATCCCGTTTTCTGGGGTCTCCAGTCATTCTTCAGCCAGCCGAAAAAGCTATTTGAGCCTGAGAACCTGTCCCAGTTCAAGGCGGGTATCGAGGCCACTATGGCCACTTTCAGCACTATAAAGCCCGAAGCTCGGAAGCAGGAAAAGGAGAAGCAGGTCGACGATTCGAAGCGGGGTTCGACGGAGAAACCGGCTGACGGCGACGACGACTTGGCAAACACGTTCAACGCAAAATACCTTACCAGTCGTGATCTCTTCGAACTAGAGGTATACAGTCCTAAGCAGGGTCCCTCTTTGTTACGGTTGCTAACACCCCTTAGCTCAGCGACATATCTTTTCGGCGCAGCGTCCTAGTGCAGGCCCTGATCGCTTTGGACTTTCTTCTGTCTCTATCGCCCAAAGCAAAGGAGAAGGCAAGTACTGCCACAGGAACCCTCAACAAGTCGGTCATGTACACGGAGCAAGTCTTGAGCGAAGAGGATACGAAGTGGGTCAACGACATGAAAAAGACCATTGGCGACTACATCAGACAGAGTCATCCGATAGAAGGACCCTATTTCTTGAGGATGGTCGAGTCCGTGCTGGTGCGAGACAAGAACTGGGCCAGGTGGAAGCTCGAGAGTTGCCAGCCGATTGAGAGGCCGGGTGTGTCACCTCAAGAGTTCAACGAAGCCAAAGCTGTCGCGCGGAAGATGGCGACCAACAAGCGTCCATATTCGGCCTTGGGAGCGCTCTCCCTAGACTTTTTGACCGACGACGGCGACGGCGACGTCATGGAGAAGTTCAGGTCCAGAGAGCGGTGCGAGCGTCCAGACTTGATGTCTTACCGAAGGAAGATTGCAGACGATGATTTCGAGATCGAGATGCCGACAAACAACCAGACCAAAGCAGCGGCCATAGAAGGCAAGGCCAGCAAGAGCTGGAGGGCCTTGAGGCTAGCAAGTCAGTACAAACTCACCTCGTTCGACAAGATCGACAACCAGGACAAGATTGATGCAGTATTCGAAGAGGTGCCGGCGGAAGAGCCTGAAGAGGCCCAGCAGACATCGGACCAAGCAGCTGAGCCTCCGGAGGATCGCCGACCTGTTATCCTTGTCGGTCCGAGCGGGATCGGGAAGTCGTCACTGATCCAAATGCTGCTTGAAAAGAATACCGGTGTGTTTGAGAAGGTACCGGCACATGTCACGAGGGCTGCCGAAGCCGGAGAAACGAACGGCAAGGACTACCACTTTGTAGACGCTCAAGCATTCAGCATGATGCGCGACGGAGACCAATTTCTCCAGTTCACTGACACTGAAGGCGTGAACTATGCCACAAGTCAAAAGCTGGTCGACAGCGTCTCCGAAGCTGGGAAGGTGCCCGTCCTTGTCATGGACCACGAAGTGAGTGACTTGGTACGAAATACTATCTGCGCCATCTTCTGACTGACACGTTTCCGGCAGGGTGCGCGACAAGTCAAGGACATGGACTACGCCGCGCGCTACGTCTTCATCAAACCATTGAGTGCCGAGATCTTGGAGAGTCGACTGAAGGAGCAGAATGTCTCAAGTGACGTAGTCGAGGACATTCTCAAGAGACTGCCGGATCAGCTACAAGGCGCCACGGCCAACGAATTCTATGACACGGTCATTGTTGGCGACCATCTCGAGGAGGCCTACGAGTCGCTCCGCAGCTTCATCTATGGCACCGTGGTCAACGGAGCGGCTACCAACGGCGAGAAGGCACCTGTGGCCGCCGAAGCAGACAAAGACGAGCCGATGCCAGACGTGCCTAGCAATGCAGGCAATACAGAGTCAGAGGCCAACCGGACAAATGGACATGAGGCTTAGAAGTGGCCCTCGAAAGTAGCATCACTTGGCGTTGTATAGGACTTGGAACTTGGGCGAGGCGGAGTTGAGCATGGATTATGATACCCGTTTCTTGTTATTTGGTGCCCTTGGCGATCCCTGCTGCCTTTGCTACTGCTGATTTCCACGTTGTTGCTACTCTCCCGAGTATCCGGCGCTCAATCGGCTTCTGCCGAGAGCATTCATGGCCATGACGCATCACTTTGTGGATTCAGACAGACCACTGACGCCGGGCACATGTCTTCGGTGAGAGGCGGCAGTGGACCGGATGACACAATGGTCCTCCTATCTCGGTCGACGAGGACGCCTCAGCCCTCGGATATCTGTCATTCTCGAGCTATAAATGCCCTTCAGAGATAGCAGGTAACCTCATGATCCCATGCCACATGGGTTATGGTACAGCTACTGGCATTTTCCATCAGCCCTCCCGGCGTAGGACTCTGACTCGAGATAGTGCGCAACGACCATTGATAACAGTGGATCGCCCGAACATTCCATCTTTTCTGCACTGCAGTATACAGTCCTCCACTGCGTTGGTTCTGGGGTAACTGCAGCCGCAATGCATACGTCATAGATTCAGGGTCATCTGGTCCCTGAATTTCTAGCTCATCTCGAAGATCGTACCACTACATGCTCCTTAACGTGGGGATAGAACAAGCCGTGCTCTAATTTCACGGTACGTTGCTCCCATGACTGACCGCTCGTAGCGCTGTTCAGAGCTACTAGTATAGGCAACTTCAGTCGATGACAGGACTTCAGATGAGATGCGCCCGAGATCTTCGATGACAAGGCGATCAGTGTTCGACAAGAAGGAGTCAGGATCTGGCCGCTAGTCCTAGTCAGGTTTGGCGCTGACAAGGATGGTTGACGACTGATTTGCTTCATGTCCCGAGACTCGCATCTCGCTGGGATTGCTGCCATTTTCCATCTCGCATCAAGTACAAGTACTTGCAGCTTAAAGCTCAGCGCCTGGAACTTCGACCGGCAAACGAAGCGCCAGAGTTCCTTCGATGCGCAACTTCAATCCGCCATTTGTGCGTGCTTCTCGAGATTGGTGACTACCCTAGAACTTCCTCGCTCAATTCTCTTTTTGCTTTCCATGACGACTGGTACACGAAGAGTCGCCGCGTCTTAGTCTCCCTTCTTCATCTTTGTTGTACCCCTGTATCGGCACCAGTACGGATCATCATCAGAAACAGGACTCCGACAAACAGCAAAGTGTCGACGTGGTTAGGGAGACACACGGCCCAACACGCTCACGACCCTTCCCGCACGTCCGCAGAAGCCGTACCCGTAGTTCGCACGTTTCATTCTAAAGACATACGTTCCCGCACATCAAAGACCTCGCCTGGACAGGTCCGGCAACCTTGCAATAACACACTGTTGTATCCCACCACCCACGCTTGCCTGGCCTGTCAGTACCGTCCGTTTCCGCTTTCCCAGCGTCGGTTCGTAATCACGGCATCCGACCTGACCCCCAACGCTGGCGCTTAGTCTTTTCGGCCATCGTTACACTGCAACAACAGCGCTGTCCGGAGCAACTGCCCCGTGGTCTTCACTGAATCCCGAGCAGACCAGCTCCAGGATTCCGGCGCCATCCAGGAGTAACCCCACTGGTTCTGTCATACCGACATCATTCATGCATCCAGCAATTGGCTGGACCTCATATCGCAGTTCATGTCCTCAACCCGGGCAGATGGTGCTGTTGCGACCTCGTCAATTCCACATCGGGACACCGTCGACGCCGGCTCCGGCTCCGTCAGCAACGACGACGCGGTCCGGGTTCCGGTAGACGAACAGCAGCCCCTTACACCCGAGCAAATCAGGGACGTTGTCCGTCTACTACAGTGCCCGCGATGTTCCTTCCCCCTGCGGCAGCCCGTCACGCTGCCATGTGGGAAGACGGTCTGCAGACTGTGTCTCCCTGAGCCGTATGTCCGGACCAACGTATCATACCCAGCAGTTGAGGCCAGGTCTCAGGGATTCCACTGCCCATTTCCTGACTGCGAGAAGGAGCACGCAGTCAGCGACTGCGGCGCAAATGTCGCACTGAACAAGGTGGTCCCGGCCGTTAGAGCCGAGTATGGGAAAGGCCGGGTTGCAGCCGTCGCCAGTTCACTGTCCACTATTGTGGTGGTCAAAGATCAATGGCAGGCAACCGGGGTGCCGTCTCTGCAGGACAAGGAAAGTGTTTCGTGGCCACTTCCAGGTGGGCGACTCCTTGCAACATATCTCCTGGCCGAGCTGGGGGAGCTCGACTACAACGCCGAGGTCGCCTACCTCAGCCCAGACAGCGCCGACCACGCCGACCTCGATGCTGCTATTCTAGCCCAGGTCAAGGAGGTGACGAGGGCCGAAATGGATTGCCAGGTCTGTTACGCTCTGTATTACGACTCGGTCACAACTCCCTGTGGACACACATACTGCCGCGTCTGCTTGCAGCGCGTGCTGGACCATGCGAGGCACTGTCCGATATGCCGACGCCCGCTTTCCATACAACCGCTCATCTACCGCGAGTCCTGCCCGGAGAACGAACTGATCAGGAGGCTCACAACGTATTTCTGGGCGGATATGCTGGAGGACCGCCGGCAGGCAGTGCTAGCCGAGGCCAGGAGCCACCAGGCGGACGAATGCGACACGCCTCTTTTCATTTGTACCCTGTCCTTCCCTTCCATGCCTACTTTCCTCCATGTCTTTGAGCCCAGGTATCGGCTCATGATCAGACGGGCCATGGAGAGGGACCGGACCTTTGGCATGGTGCTGTATGACCACCCGGGCTTCGTGGAGCTCGGCACGCTGTTACGGATCGTGAACGTCGAGTTCTTCGAGGACGGCCGGAGCCTGCTCGAGACCGTCGGGGTTTCTCGCTTCCGGATACTCCGCCATGCCGTAGTTGACGGGTACACCGTGGCCAAGGTCGAGACGATCAACGACATCAGCATCGCGGAGGAAGAGCAGCTGGAAGCGGCGGAAATACAGAGGGCTCCCAGGCCGGGACCTTCGGCGGGCGGCGATAACGCCAACCAGTTATCAGACGCGGCTGTTCCCCGGTTCCCGACCACGAGAGCAGAGATAGAGACCACCCCGACGCAGGTGCTGATGGACTTCGCGACGGATTTCGTCAGACGCATGCAGCAGCAGAGCGTCGGGTGGCTGACGGCCCGCATCCTGGCCATATACGGCCAGTGTCCGAACGACCCGGCCCTATTCCCTTGGTGGTTCGCAAGCATCCTGCCTGTCAGGGAGATGGAGAAGTACCGCCTGCTGGAAACGACGAGTGTACGTGAGAGGTTGAAAATCTGCTGCAGTTGGATCATGGAGTGGGAGGCTAGCCGGTGGTGAGTGTCCCCTTCGGAACTCTTTCCTTTTTGTGCAGAATTCAGCAGCTTCACAGCCCCTTGAGCATATTATTGCTGCCCTCGCCCATTCTCTCAAGTTCGGGCGCCCTTTCCCACTCCCGCAACCACGCACGGCACAGTGGCTGATCCGCGCCGAGATCTAGAGCGATAGTGTTGACGGGCAACCAGGTCTTTTCTCGACTGCATAGTCCTGTAGTGTGCACAGTCCTTTTTGGCGGAAGCATCATTGCATATTTACCAGGAGATCATGGGAATTTTCACGATGTTTGAGCATGATATAGCCCCGTCAGATGGAGTAGGAGCCGTCTCTGCATTCAAGTGTGCGAGGATGGAGGCTATACCTTACCGATAGATACCTTATGTTTCTTGAATTTACCAACAAGACGACTTTCGCGTGACTACATAGTTCTGTGAGTGACACTAAGGACCAGCACGACGATGAATTGGGAAGACGATGGAGATAGGCACGATGAGCCTACGCTTGAATACGGGTTGGAACGTGATACCCGCAACAAGTAAAGAACTCTGTTCGTAATGGCGTCAAGTACCTAGTAAGGTACGGTATTCTAACAGATGCTCGTGCACACAAAGAGCCTAACGCCTTTCCATTGCCAATGTCAGGACAGCATTAACGCTTATCAATAACCAAACGAGAGGAAATGCTCCATTCCTCCAGACGTACCGCAGCCCATACAAGTGTAACCCCAGCCATTTCAGACCACACCACAGCGTCACAGGCAACAGCACAGAGGCCAACCCCCACCACAATACCTTACCCCCAATCACCCGCGTCCACGTCCCTCTCTCTCTCACTCCTCAACCATCCCCGCCACCGCGTCCGCCTGCCTGTCCCCCGTCTCGGCGCAGATGGCCCGCAGCCTCTCGGCGACGTACGCCCTCGCGTCCTCCCTACAAGCGGACGACGTCCCCGCGACGTAGAGCGGCCAGACGACCACGTTGGTCGACGAGGCGAGGAGCATGAAGCGCCGGGCCTCCTCGTCCGGGTCGGCGGTGCGGAGGGGGTCGAGGAGGGTCGGCGGCCTGCTGCTGCCGCCGCCGCCGCCGGATTCCGGGGGG
>JANBVN010000264.1:0-31213 GCA_030052785.1 Coniochaeta hoffmannii
GCCTCGCCGCCGCGGGCGTCGACCCCAAGGGCTACGACCCCGAGGAGGTCGAGCGCCAGCGGCGCGCCGAGGCCGAGGAGAGGCGGGCCCGCGAGGAGGTCGAGGACGCCGAGCGGAAGCGGCGCGAGGAGGAGCGGTTCACGCAGATCGCGCGCGAGAGGGCCGCCGCACAGGAGAGGGAGCGGCAGATGGCGAGGGAGGCGGGCGGCGGCGGCCAAGGGGATGCCGGAGGCGGCCAGCCGGGGGCGGTGTCAGCGGCGGCCAGGGCGGGTCAGAAGAAGCAGTTCCAGTTTATGGGTGGGTTGGATGATGATGATGAGGATGAGGAGGACTAGCGGGGCCACCTTGATAATAGTCGTCGTCTGGATTCTGGGGATATCGGTCCTGGCTGCGGCGTTGGCTCAGAGAGTCAGAGCAAGGGTTGTGATGGACCTTGGATTGGAGACGCCCTGCTGGCTGCTCTTGTGGAAAGGAGAGACAGGGGTGTGGAAGGTATTCCTGGCACAGCCTGTGGCAGTCAGTACTGAAGCTAAGGCAACATAGCTAGGACGGGTAGCAAGGTGTTTACATGTCGCACGGGGCCATTCTTGAAAGGTGTTTAGAACACGCCAAAAATGACGCCTGATTCTATACTGCCAGCACTTTGTCGGTGTCGGCCTATGGTACAGGGGTAACATTAGAATCGAAAGAGCGCTCCAGACGCCCATCCCTGCTCCAACCCTAAGATGCATGGTGCATTCAGTCCGAATCCTACATCGACAAAGGAGTCACCGTCGCTCCCACTCCATCTTTCGCCCCATCCCGCGTGAATCTCATCCCATCGTTAAAGTCGCCTCCTTAATCGATCTTGATGGAAGAGTAGATCTTCCGCACGAACCACCAACTGGAGAAGTAGCCGATGGATCCTAGTCCCCCTTGTTAGCGCGGGTAGCTAAAAAAAAAAAACAACAACGCACGATAGGAACATACCGGTGAGGACGAAGAACAGAAACGATATCAGTGCGCTGTAGCCGATGTACAGCACGCTGCCCGCGAAGCCACCGGTCGAAACCCTACTGACCCAGTAGATCATGGCGTTCAGGAAGATGTAGCCTGCGCTCATACCGGCCGCCAGGAAGGCGCGCCACTGCCAGTTGTAGTTCTCGGAGCACAGCAGGAAGTACACCATCAGGATGGTGACGGCGGCACAGGTGATGATCATCAGGCCGTAGCAGAGGAACAGGAAGCCGAACATGTAGTAGATCTTGTTGAACCAGATGGACTGCATGATGAAGTAGAGCTCGACGAAGATGGCGCCGAACGGCAGGATGCCGACGAGGAGCATGCTGGGGATCGGCTTGAGGTAAGTCGTCGTGGGCGGGATCTGGCGGGGGATCTGGTTGGTCTTAACCGGAGCCTCGATCTGAGGGGCGCGGAAGCCGAGCCAGGAGCCGGCAAAGGAGAGGGGCACCGAGATGATAAACCATATGCCGATGATGGCGAGCATGGTGGTGAAGGGCACGGCGCCGGAGGACTGCTTGGCCCACAGGAACAGGTCGAGAAAGAAGAAGGTGGAGAACACGATGCCCGGCACCAGCAGCGGCGTCAAGGCGATGTTGAGCTTCCACTTCTCGCCCTGGAGAGCCTTGTAGACCCTCGCCGAGACGTAGCCTCCCACAAACCCAAAAACGGTATAGAGCAAGACCATGATGGTGCCCAGAGAGCCTCTGTTTGACGGAGACAAGAATCCGAGCAGGGCGAAAGCGATGGTCAGGCCTGTCATGACGAAGAGCTGCGCGCCGTTTCCGAGTAAGACGGACAGCAGCAACGGGTTCGACGGGGTCCGGAAGACATCACCATGCACTAGCTTCCAGCCCGAGTCCTCTTGCACGCCGTCCTCGAGAACCGACGTGCCGTTGAGATCATCGAGGTTGATCTGGTCCAGACGGTTGTATCTGGCGATGTCCTTCTTCAGGGCCCGGACCAGGACAGACATGACGGTGAGCACGAGGAAAACAACGATGACGGCCGAGTTGACGAGCGAGAACCAGTGGATCTTGGGGTCAAAGACATGCAGATACTTGTCCCACCGCGTCGCCCAGGCGGTGGGAGACTTGATCCATTGGACCGTGTATGTGAACTGGACCTCGGTCGCCGCACCGCTCTCCTCGTCCAGGTTGACGGGGTCGAGCTCCTTCCAGCACTCCGTCACCGGAGCCTCCGCGGTGTATTTCTTGGACTCGGGGAAGACCCGGGCTCCCACAACGCGCAGTTGGTCCTTGTTGCCGCCGACCTCGTGGTATTCGATGTAGATGTTGTAGTGGTTGTGGAAGGCCAGCTGGCCCGGGGGCTTCTCCTCGCCCATGAGGAACCCCATGCTATAGAAGTTCGTGCCGGACATGGTATCGGTGATCTCCTGCCCTGCCGGCAGCCCGTCCACCAGCCAGTTGAGGCTGTATCCTTGGGCTATCCGACGGTTGACGAAACCAGCAGCGCCCTTGTCGTATGTGGCCGTACATAACGGCTTGCACTGCTCGTCCTGCGCCATGCGCAGCTCGAACGGTGACGTCTTTATCCTGTCGCCGAAGAGGATGCTGCCCAAACTCTCGCTGACACTTTTCGGGCCATCCTTTGGCTGGCAGTATCTAAACAGGGGGTGGTAGTAGTCGTACGAGACGACAGAGTGTAGAAGAGGATCGGCAGTCCCGGATACCGGCTTGATCGTGTTGACGTGTAATGGCACCAGCTCATTTGGCTTGTATGATTTCGGCGCAACGCCGGGAAGATAGAATGCTGATGAGAGCTGCGGCAGTGCTAATAGCGAAGCAAGCAGCGCCGCCGTCGAGGGCGCATGGCTTCGAGGCTGCATCTTGTATCGGTATGCGCTGACTCTGCACGCAGAACGGGATGAGCACGCGGTGCCTAAGTGGTGGGATGTCAAGGGGCCAGAGCTCGTACAAGCCAGCGTATTCGAGCAGAGGAGAGGGGAGCTAGGTCTAGGCACTCCGTAATCCTGTGAATGGGAGCCTGATAGCCCAGCGTGTTGACTCTTCGACTCGGGACTCGGTCTTGTCGGCAATCGTCTCACAGTATGTCATGAGACGAGACAAAGACAGATCGTCCAAACACTGCAAGTACAATAGGTGGTGCATAGACAAATCTGGAAGAAAGCTGATGTTGGCCGTCTCCAATAATTTCCACGGATGGAACCTCCTGCATCGCGCCAAGCACAGCTTCGGCTGATCTTCGGAGATGGGTCAGAACTCAGAACTCGTTATCGAAGCCCCACCCAAAAGTTCTCGAAATGCATGCATTTTCGGGGTCCTGAGATTTTTCTTCGTCACTTTCCAGCATGCAGACGAAGGAGTCCATTGCCTGAGCTCGACATTTCAGGACACCATGGCCGTCGCAACGAGTCTCCCGGCTCTGCTGGGTCTCCTGTCCCAGTCGCTGTCCTCAGCCGTCGAAGCAACACCAAAACTTGCTGGCATCGAGCCTCGCAAAGATGGAATCTCGCTTCTCGACGTCAAGAACGAGCTTCTGCTCTCCTATCTACAAAACTTGGTATTCCTCATCCTCATGAAGATCCGGCAGTCGAAAGACGGCGGCGCCGACGACAAGTCCAAGGCCGAACTTCACGATCTTGTTGTGAAGAAGCTGGTGGAGCTACGGCTATACCTCGAGAAGGGCGTCCGGCCCCTAGAAGACAAACTCCGCTACCAGATCGAGAAGGTCCTGCGCGCCGTGGACGATTCAGAGCGCAGTGCCAAATCCGCCGCCGAGCAAGCGAGGGAGGCTGCAGCAGCCGAGAAAGAAGACCCCGATGCCGAAGAGGTCAAGGCACCGGCACCCGACGCGGCCAAGATCTCCGACCTAGCTTACCGCCCCAATCTCGCGGCCTTCGTGCGTCCCGCAGCCGCCACCGCCAACGGCGCCAAGAAGGAGACGGACGCCAATGGCGTGTACAAGCCGCCCCGCGTCGCGCCCACCGTCATGCCCACGACGACGACGGAGCGCCGCGAGCGTGCCGAGCGCAGGCCCATGAAGTCGGCCACGCTGGACGAGTTCGTGGCCGACGAGTTCTCCAGCGCCCCCGCCGCCGAGCCCAGCATCGGCACGACCATCGTGCAGGGCGGTCGGCGGATCAAGAGCGCCGCCGAACGGGCCAAGGAGGACGAGGTGCGCGAGTTTGAGGAGAAGAACTTTACGCGCCTGCCCAACGTGAGCAAGAAGGACAAGGCCAAGGCCGCCAAGGCGGCCGGGCGCGGCAAGGGGATGAACTTTGGCGGCGAGGAGTGGAGGGATATCAGCGAGGGTGCGGATAGGATCCATCGCTTGACGAAGACCAAGAGCGGCGCTACGGGGACCCGGGCGCTGCTGGAGAAGAGCAGGAAGCGTGTGTTCGATTCTACCGATGGTCCTCGTGGGAGTGGTGTCAGCGGCGGCGTCGAGATGGGAGACAGGTACCAGAAGAAGCTCAAGGTTCAGGAGGGAGGGCGCAGAGACAGGGGCAAGAAGCGGTAGACGGTTGTTCATGTCCCGTTTCGTGTTGCTATATAAGGTCCTTTCCGTACATAACCAGGCTTTGCAACACGCCTTGCATATTATACAACACCGTGGTTTTGTGCCCGGGAGACTTTCTCCGGAACAGCAGCGCAACAAAGCACGCAATCTAGTTGCTAGATACTCGTCCCAATATCCGTGTCCTCCTCGCCGTGGACACCAAACCCTAGGCCGTTCCGGATTCTGTTCTCGATGCGAACGACATTCTTTGGCAGGACGAAGCCCAGACCGAAGAAGACGAACAGAGCCCACTTCCACCGAAACGGATTAAAGGAAACACAGAACACAAACCACCAGATCAGCTCGAGGTACGTGAAGAAGTCAAACGGCCCCGTTGGCGACGTGGCCTTCAGGAGGCGCGTCATATCGATCCAACGCTCCATCCAGAATTCGCTCGGCCGTGTGAGGGGGTCAACGCAAAACATCAATAAGATGCGCGTATAGATTCCGATATGCCAATTGCCGACGGTGCCAATGGCGTTCATATAGGTGCTGTGGCGGTGTTAACGGCATCCTGTTCTCTGTGGAGGGGTTTCAAACCCCCGACTTACCAGTTGATCGCAGAGATGGAGGGGTGGTTCGGCGGAAACGTCTGCAAATACCAGTTCGGGGGAGAGTACGGCTTCTGGAAGCAGTCCTTGGGAAGGAACGACAGCTCCGGCCGCTTGTATCCCGTCGCCATCACTACAATGTCACCCTCAATGACATCGCGTCTCCCAGGCCCTCCGGCCGGTACCCCTCTTTCCCTGCGGTTGACTTGCACACCGTTCGGGGTGAACTTCTCAATGTCACATCTGATCCACTCGGCCTGCCCCGACCGCAACTTATCCATCACGTCGGAGTTGACCATCGGGGTATCCATAAAGATACCCTTGCTCGTCGGCGCGATGTCCTCCAGGTCGCGATAGAAGAACCGCCGCAGGAGGAACTCCGGGATCCAAGAGAACACGGTCTCTTGTCCAAAGATGTTCAGCGCCAGCAGCATGTCGATGACCGGGTTCCGCGGGATGATCCACTTGTCGCTCCGGGCGAGGATGTATATCTTGTCCGCGCCCTCGGCCGAGGCGAACTCCAGCGCCTCGACCGCGCTCGCCCCTCCCCCGATGACTATCATCTTCTTGCCCCTCGCGCGCTTACCCGTGAGCTGGCTCGAGTGGTGGATCTCGCCCTTGAAGTCCTCCATCCCCTCGATGTGCGGCACCTTGGGCGCCCCGCAGGTGCCGACGGCGGCGATGATGCCCTCGAACCGGCCGTTGGCGGTGTTGTTGACGATCCACCGCCCCTTGTCGTCCTGGTAGACCGTCTCCACCGGCGTGTCGAACTTGGTGCGCGTGTCCAGGCCGTAGCGCTGCCAGAGCTGCCTCACCTGGCTGATGATCTGCTGGCGGTCGGGATACCCGCGCTCCCACCTCACCGACGGGTGGAAGCGGTACATCAGGGAGTGGATCTGGAGGCTGGACGTGTTGTTCACCCGGCTCCAGATGCCTCCTAGGTTGTCCTTGGACCCGGCCTCGAATATGACCACGTCGAAGCCGTGGCCGATGCAGTGCGCCGCGGCGGTGACGCCTGTGATACCGGCACCTATCACCGCGATCTTGGGCCTATCCAGGCGTTTACTTGGATCCGGCGGATACGGTGACAGAATCTTGTCGGTAAGCCATTGTAGAACCTGATATAAGAAGAGGAAGGGGTGGAATATGGGATTCCACATTCCTGATGTCACGGTCATGGTGATCTCGACAGACTTCGAATACGGTTTACAATGAACCGGTATAGAAGCAGAATATCCTTCGTATCATTAACTTGCGGGCAATTCTTTATTTAAAGAAATCTGAGTCTGGTCTCAGACATAACCATTAACATGTGAATCCGTCGTCCCTTGCCAAGCCGAGTGGAACTCGTCGTGAACTCATCGTGAGACTGACGTCACGCATTAACATGTGAAAGCCAAAGGGTTAGGTTACCTTAAGATAGCGACGCTCAACGTCTGAATATCAACAAATAATATCCGTCACAATAAGCGGCAAATGAGCTATCAATGGGCTACACTCCTACGTGTTGCATTGCCACAAAGTTATCCAGGTCCCTAGACTTGGCCTGTTGCCGACGCTCTACTAGCTTCAGTGTGTCGAACAAGTGCCCACTCTCGAGATCGACCACGGAGAGAGTAACAGAACCCTCGGCACTGTACACAACGAGAGACCGCAGTATAGCAGTGACCAGTTATGACGGGTCAAGCCATCACATCTTGTATCTGTAGGTAGTACTGCTGTTCACTCCAATGGAAAATTTGCGCCGTCACACCGAGCCAAGTCAGTATTCGTACCCCTTGATTCAAGGAAACTCCGGATCCGTAGGGCAGCTGCTCGTGGACTTGCAGGTTATATCGACAGAAATCGACCCCAGCGCAGGTCTTCAGGTACAACTTAATGCCCTCGGAGGAAATGACTCGGTGCGGCCCGGCAAAGCAAAATGCATTTCTTTGGATGAGCGCTCTTGTTGAAGGCCCAGCCGCAAGTTTGTGAGCGAGTTACCAGAGGGAAATGATGGCGGGCAAGATGCCTTGCAGATCCTTCAGCCTCAGTTCCATTGGCTGAATAGTGGAAGCTGTAAGGGGTGTAAGTGGTGATGTGTGCAGGTCGCAACATTATAGCCAATAGGATCCATCCCAGCGAAAAGCCTCAACAACAAACATCATTGCCGGGATCAGTCTCGTGTGTGTTGAGACAGAGAGACGAAGTTACCTGCATTCAGCAGGCATGACATGTAGAGGCAAGAGCAACGTAAATAGTGTCATGGGCGCCCATTTTGCGGTCCAGTCCAAGCCCTTCTTCTACCTCACCTACCCGTATACCTGCTAGGGCGATTCGATTGTTCTTTGCCAGACTCTCCAGTTGCCTGGAATCTCCGCCGGCGAAACGTCAACACTGAGTTCATAACCGGAATGCTCAGGCCAGAGAATGCCCAATACATCCTATAACCCTTCTCCAGAAATGGACGTGCGAGAGGCTGGAGGTTGGGCACAGTATCCGCGCCACTACCCACGCAAGGTGCATGACCGAGACATTGCACAGTCACCAGACAACGATGCTCGAACGCTCAAACATCGTCAAAAAAAGAGCCAGGAAGACCAAACGCGACCGGAAGGGCGGGACCGGCGGCTCCGGAAAGAGTTCCTGCAGCAGCATTTCCCTGGGCTGGCACGGAGGCTTGAAGAAGAATTCCATTGTCCCAGCCGTGACTCTAGCGCGCAAACGTCAGAGCAGGAGAGGCTCCCCAGCGCCAGTCATTCCACATGTTCGGACAGCTCGACTTCAACCCGGCGAGGGCCCACGGCTGGTGGGCGGCATCGCATGACTCTTCACAAATTGAGCGTCGAACGGTAAGGCAGAGAGGCGCCATTGTCCATGTATGCGACTTATTCGGTACTAATCGTCCCAGCAGGGTGATTCAGATTCGGAAATAGGGGGTTTACTAGTAATGGAAAATGGGGGTGCATTTGCTCCTCTGATCCAAAGGGACACGATGTTAGTGGGAAAGCAGCCAACAAGGTGTGCGAGAGTCTAGACCACATGTAAGTCTCTAATATTGCAGTGTCCCCTGTCGTGCGAATGCCGCGTACGCTGGGATTGGACTGGAAGGGGAGAGGAGGACATGATGCGTCACTCACCCAGGTAATGAAGAACGCAAAAGTCATTCTTTCGATGAAAAAAAAATATAAAAAAAAGAATTGTCCTCTCTGCTGTCTGAAGCTTGGATCGTCTACACTGTGTAGTCTAGAATCTGCATCTCAAGTCCAGGTGACTCTGCGTCCCCGCATTTTGCTCGTAGAGGTGTTGGACGAATCTGGGCAAGAGCGACACGAAACGGCCAACATGGTAGCCGAGATCTTACGTATACATCGTACGCGTGTCTTGCCCACTTGAGCAAGCGTGCCTGCACCAACATCTCATTGAAATCTCTCCGAGTATGCCGCACGGTGGCTTATTTGGTAGACGAGAGAATCATCGTCCACTCCAGCAGTTCGAACTCAGCATAGTCTCCTCGGGGTCGTCGGACCCATGGTTGGGTTTAGCGAGCACGCTAACTGCATCCCGTTAATTCTGCAGCGGATGAACCTGCCTGTTACCTTGTGTTAGCGCTGGGAGGATCCGCAGCGTCTGTGGAGAGCTATGACGCTGCCGTTGGGATGACCCTGGCTAATTGATGGACAGGGTGCGTCGAACGATGCGAGGCACCTGCTACCGCTGCTATCCACGATCGAGACGTCGCGGTTTCAAGCATCATGATGTTAGAATTCAGTACTTCAGTGAGAGGGACACCTGGCAACCTTGCCTGCCTCGAATGATCGAATAAGGTACCTTAGCTCTCCCATGCGTGATTCAAGCACATCTTAGCCTGTTGCAATTGGTGATTCTCCTCTGCATAAACGAAGACTACAAGGCAGGTCGCTTTGAAAATTCCCCGCAGTACTTTCTTACCACACCATCACGGGCACACACACACCAGCAGCTGTGGTGGCTCAATGTCTTGATTTGATCCCGCCCGATCTGTGTTTCAATGCGCGAGCGCCTGCAGGTGGCCCGCTACAACCACCGCATCCCCGCTCCACTCCTCGGCCTTTTAACTACTACGACGTCCTACGGCCCCTCGTCCGACGTCTTTTCTACAAAACCATTGCTGCGGATCTTCAGACGGCTTGTTGTTCCTTAAACCTCGTACGTACTACGAGAATATTAACCTGAAGCACGTAACGGCCGCCAACATGGACCGTCTATCGAACAGTAAGTATGCTCCTGCTCCAGAAACCTAGAAGTCTGCTAACATTGCCTTGCCTTCAGTTAACCCCTTCGCCAAGCGAGACCAGCACAGCAGAGGCTCCGTCATCACCTACAAGGTCCTGACCATCGTCACCTGGCTCCTGTCCGTCATCGTCTCGGTGTACTACACCTTCGACTATCCCGACCATGGACGCTATGCCCACGGACACGCCAGGCGGATCTGGGACGTGAACTACCTCTACTACACGGGCTTCACCCTCAACTACATGATCGTCTCGCTCTACTGGTATGCATCACTTCTTTCTCCGCTTGCCCGAGTCCCCGTCTTCCTATACTAACCCTCTTCAAAAATAACCAGGCTCGCCATCTTCATCCTCCAGGCCGGCTACATCGGCCACCTTTTCTCCAGCAACGTCGACACGGTCAACGCCGCCTGCGCCGTGGGCAGCCATTTCATCGTCAACAACCTCCTCCACTTCGGCTTCGTCTGGCTCTTCGTCTACCAGCACTTCGTCTGGGCCGAGATCTTCCTCATCCTCAACTTCATCAACCTCTCGTCCCTCTACTTCCGCCACAACGCCTACCCGCGCTTCATCCATACCCCGGCCGTGTCGGGACCCCTGGCCTGGACGTTCGTCGCCATCTACTGGAACGGCGCCATCATGGTGCACCACCCGGACAGCCTGGTCGCGCGCATCTTCGCCAACATCTTTGTCTGGTCCTTCCTCGCGTACGGCGCCTTCTTCATCGTCGTGTACAAGGTTAGTTGTACTCCCTTGCTTGATCCCGGTTATCAAACCAAACAAGAGAAAACTCTGCGGAGAGTTGCTGACAATAATGCTGCTACAGGACTACACCATGGGCTTCAACCTGAGCGTCCTCTCCGCCGCGCTGGGCGTGACACAGTTCCGCCACCAGGTCGTCGCCTTCCAGTGGATCTTTGCCTTCACCATCATGGCCGTGCTCTTCGTCCTGACCGTCCTCATCGCCGTCCCCGCCATGATGGGCAGGGACCTGCCGTTCGGCCGCCGCGCCCAGACGACCTCGGATCAGGAGCGCGCCCCTCTCCTTGCCGATAACTGAGGGGTAGACTTGACTTGAACTTTCTTGCCCGGCAAAGAACAACGAAGAGGTCATAGCGACGCTTTTCAGCAAAACCGCCATCCCCTGGGCCGCCGAGGATATACATTCCCGCTCATCAAAACGTCCCTCCACTCAAAACTGCAACGTATACGTAATGTCCGGTTTTCTTCATTTCCTCTCACCTGTCACTAGGCTTCCCAGCTTTGCATCGGTTGCATCGTCCTAACATCGGTTCCTCTCGGACTGGGCTTTCTTTTTCTTGTTCTTCCAAAACAACGGCGTGCATTTTCGTGGTAACTAGGTACTTGTTTTGCAACAACAAAAAAACGCTTCGAGGAAGATTCATTCCCTGTTCATTGACATATTGCCGAAGAGGTTGCGGATTACGAGAGTTATTCAAGAGGAACTACTAGGTACTGAGTCTAGCATCTGCGTCTTCTTTCCTGTTTCCTGTTAAAGCACGACCGGCGAGATACCACGATAAATTGCAATGCACATGATACGATTTCTCAGGCCATCAAGGGACCATTTGTGACGTCACGGTGCTTGTGCTGCTCACGTTGCGCGGGTGGGGACACTCTGACCCCCCCGCGCTAAATTCGCGTCGTTTTCTCCCAGGGACACACCGGGGTGCGGATCATGGAGTGGGCTTGCGCCAGATACAGCCACGCCCCTGGTTCTAGGCACTACTTAGTAATAGTAAACAGAGTCCAGTGACTACAAGGTAGAGGTAGTTAGGACGATGTAGTAGGACGGCATCGCTAAGAATCCATGACAGAGAGCTTCTAGGTTATAATAAAGGCATTTCAGCTTGCTAATGAACAAAAGAGAAGAAGAAAAATAAAGACATTCTGAGTAGGGGGGTATCAAGTGCGAAGAGCACGACGGCCGAGCCCACCCCGTATGCATAAACTGACGCCAATCGCCATGGAAATACCGTAAGGCCCTTTTGTACATCAAGATCCGGCCTGGATCATAAAACAACAACAAGGACCAAATCCCGTCTGCCCTCCCTTACTCCATCACAGAGGCGCGACCTCACCCCTCAACCATCAACTGCTCCCCCTCGTCCAACAAATCCGTCACCTTCTTCAGATCCCCGACCAGACTCCTCCCCAGCCCCACGAGCAGCAACTTCTCCGCGTTGGCCGGCAGACCCAGATACGTCGGCGGCTCGCGCTCGGGCAGCCGCCCGATCCAGCCCATGAACTCCTGCAGCGACGTGCCCGACGGCACGACCAGGTCGGCATCCTCGGCCCCGGCCCCGGCCCCGCGAACGAGGCGGTGTCCGATGTCGTACGCTGCGGGGGTCAGGAACGACGACACGAGCTGCCGCAGCGCCGAGAAGTCGGACTCGTCGTCGATCTTGCCGCCGTAGGTCTCGGTTACGAGGTAGCGGATCATGTCCCAGGGTATGTTCTGCGGGGCGATGTTGGAGCGGTTCTGGGCCGCCACGTCGAGCCAGGTGTCGATCACGAAGGCGGAGCATTCGTACTGGGGAGGGAAACTTGTTTAGAAGCCGACTGGGAGGGGAAGGGGGAAAAGGTGGTAAGGGAGGGGACAAAAACTTACATCGGCGTCGTTGAACTCCCAGAAGCCCTTCCAGCCGAGGTTGGGCGCGTACCGCAGCCGCTCCTGGACGACGGCGTGCAGGAACGAGAGGAGGAGGTACAGCCGCGCCCTCTCTACCGGCGGCCTGGCCGAGCGCGTCGACAGGCTCGACATGGAGTCCTTCATGTTGGCCTTGACGCCGGCGGGCTGCTCGTACATGAGCACGCGCGAGGCGCGCAGCAGATTGACGGGGATCTTTGGGCTCGACTCCATCGACAGGAAGAGGCGGAAGTCCCCGTGCGGGTTGAGGCTGTCCATGCGCTTCTCGAGGCTCTGCAGCCACGTGGGCGCGAGGTGCACGTTCTTGATGAGGACCCAGGAGCCCGTCTGCGCCGCGTTGCTGATGGCCTTGTCGGCGCTCGCGAGCCCCTCGTTGGAGCCCATGGCGATGTTGCTGCAGCGCACCTGCATCCGCTCGACGAGGCTGTCGACCTTGTACGAGGCGTCGAAGCCGGGGCTCGAGACGAGGGCGACGGGCGTCGTCGGCGGGATGCGGGTGACGGTGCCTTTGAGGTCCTCGACGATGTCGAATATGCCGTCGCCGAATACCAGGGTCACGAAGCGCTCTGCGGCGGGGACGAAGCGGTCCAGGCGGAAGAGTTTAACGAGCAAGAGCGACAGCAGGGCGCGGTCGTTTGCATCCGTCGACTCGTCCCAGATCTGCGGCACGTAGTTCTCGGCGAGCTCCTCGCCCAAGAACCTGTCCCAATCGCTCGCGGGGACGCTGTCGAGTCGCTCTTTGAGAGCTGGGATTCTCCGGGCACGAGCAAAGACCTCCTCCCGGGCGTCCAGGTCGGTGGACAGATCCTTTCCTAGGATCTTGTCGTCGAGCACTACGTCGAGCAGGACCTTGTCCATCTTGTACGGCGAAGCCTGTGCGAGCAGCATGGCAAGGGTGATGCGGTCCTTCTGCAGGAGACCCAGCGCAGTCCTCTTGAATGCGGTCACGAAGAGGTCCTTGACGATGATATCCCGACGCACGTTGTGGTTCGTCTCGTTGGCGAGGTTGGCGTTTCCATGCAGAACCGAGTGGAAGATGTCGAGGAAGTACTGCAGCGAGAACTGGTAGAAGTGGTTGAGGTAGTGCAGCTGCTCAAGCACCGCGAAGACGGCACTGCAGGATCTCGCAATGACATTGTAATGCAGCGTGATCTCCTCGACTTCTGCCATGACACCCTCGGTGTTGCTCATCTTGGCCGAGATCTCGGCCGCTTCTGTCTTGAGCGTCTCGAGCGTCTCAATCACATTGTCATCGTCCAAGATGTTGCCGCGAGACTCGTTGAGGGCTTGGAGCAGCCGCTTCTCGAGCTGCCGCAGGTGCACCTTGAACTCGCCCTGCAGCTTGATGAGATTCGAGCGGCGCTCGTCGACATCTGGGCGCTCGGACTTGAGCACCTCGTTGAGGGACTGCGTCTGGAGACTGCTCTGAGTGACGGTGAAGTTGACAAACGTGGTCCGGCTGCAGATGTCCGGCGCAAATGTCGCCGACGGGTCCCTGGTCGAGAGGTAGATCTTGAACGCGGGCGAGAAGTCGATTTGTTGCTTGCCGAGCTGGATAAGCACACGTCCGCCAGTCTTCTGGTACTCCTTGTTGAGGACGTGGTTGAGGATCGGATCCAGGTGTTCGGCATCCTGGATCAGGATAGGGTTGCCGAACCGGAGCGAACTCTCCAGCTGTTTGGTGAATGAGTCGTCCAAGAAACTCGTGACAGTGAGGCGACGGTCCTTGGACTCCTTTTGCAGGAACTCTGTGACTCTCCCGGAGGGATCGATGATGAGCGGGTACCTGTTGAAGCGCTTGAGGATGATGGCGTTCTCGGTGCAGAGGTCATCAACCGGGAGAGAGTTCTCCTGCCAGCTCAGGCGCTCGTCGGCAGTGGACAGATACTCAGTCACCGGGTTGAGCTGCTTGAAGTTGATGCCCGACAGGTGCAGCTGATGCAGCCAGTCCTCCATCATGGACTTGCGGAACTGCTGGTCGTAGAGACCGCTGTAGGCCAAGAAGGCAGCTGCTACCAGGACGTCGCCGACGAGGGTGCTGATCTGGACTTCAAACGACTTGCTGCCCTCCTCCCAGCGAGTCCTCTCGGACGACAGGCTGTCCAGCAGCTTGACGCTCCTGTCCACCTTGAACTTGACCTTGGACATCTCCAGCTTGATAGCTTGTGTCTCGCTGATGAGGTCGGCATACTCCTTCTTGTAAGTCGCGATGCTAGCCTCGAGTGCGACGATGGTATTCTCGATAGCCTTGGCACTGGCCTTGGTCTCCAGAGCCCGCTCCTCGAGTTGGGCGACTTCTTCCCTGAGGGGTCCGACGCGGTCGAGGATCTCGGCATAGTTGACCTGGGCCTCGACCCACTGAACTAGAGGGCCGCATGCCCTGCTGGCGCGGTTGACTTTCTCGTACGTGAACTCCGGGTTGGACAAGAAATGATCGCGCATCTGCACACGCAGCTTCTTGGTCATCTGCGTCTCGTTATCGAAGTTGACGATGCTCGCGATGAAGTCGTCTCGTCGGACAATAGCCTGGATGCTCCTCCAGTCGCCGACCTTGTGGCCGAGCAGAGTGCAGACCGACTCCAGCGCCAGCCTGACACCTTGCGGAGGCGAACTCATGGACCGGACTTCGGTGAGATGTTGGCGCTTGATGCTGCTGACCGACAGCTTCGCCTCTTCGACGGCCGGCTCCGCCTTGGCGAGATCCTCCAAGACCACCTTCTTCCGCGTTGCTACCTCCGCCTCCTGGATCTCCAGAGCGGCCTGGACCTCGAGCGACGTGTTCTTGCGCTGCTCGGCCTCTCGCTGATCGGCAACCATGCGCTGCAGCTTCTCGTTCGCCTCGGCGTCCTTCTGCTCCAGCTGCGCCTTCTTCTCGGCGAGGCTTACGCGCAGGTCGCGGACCTTGTCGACAGTGTCCCTCAGCTTCTCGAGACCGACGTTGAGATGGCGCTGCTGCTCCTCAAGATCCTCCCGCTTCTCGTTGTACAGCTTGACGTACTGGGCGACGAAGTCGAGGAAGTGCCGGGGCGTGAGGAAGGTGACCTTTCCTTGCTGTTTGAGCAGCTTGGCATTAAACCGCTGCAGCGAGTAATGGATGTACACCATCGAGTTGACCACCGTCTCCCTGTGAGAAGGAGGCAGGCTGAGACCGCGATACGCGACAGGGATGGTATCGGGAGCCTGGAAATTCGGTCGGTCAAGGTCGACAGAGTGCGTCAACTCGTGGCCAACCTGGAACAGCGCCTGATCGGACCAGTCGCCGAACCAGTTAAGCACGCAACGGTTGAACAGCGCAGGGCTGGTGGCCGCCTTGGACGACAGGCCGTCTTCAGGCGGGTTCATCGTAAAGACCACGTGGAGGTTCTTGACGATCTGCTGCGTGAACCACTTGTACAGCTCCTCGTTGGAGTCCAGGAGAAGCCCTTGTCGCTGAGCACCCTCCTTGCACGCAGTCATCAGGGTCGAATATTCGTCTCCCTCAAACAGGCCAGGCACCTCTGCGTTGGCCAGCAGGGTGTTCATCCGCTCGAGGAAGCCCGAGTCAAGCACGTTGGACTCGTCCATGATGAAGCATATCTTTTCGCCCTTGCAGCCACAGCGGCGCAGGACTTCGCGGAGATCTTCGTCAAAGTCCTCGCCAGAGTACTTGCCGTGCACTTTGATCTGGAATACCTTGAGACCGTTCATCCAGGCAACGAATCGCGAGAGTGTCGTCTTGCCACTTCCGCTGACACCGATGAGGATCAGGTGTCCCTGCGGCTGCCTGAAGACCCGATCGATGCGTAGAACGTGCTCCAACACGTCGTTGAACAGGATCAGAGGCACATCAACCTCCTCCTCGCAGAACGTCTTGAGGCGCGCCTTGACAAACTCACGCAGTTGCTCCCTGTCGACAGGTACGTAGTGCTTCGACAACCAGTTGGAGAACAGGATCGGTCCTCCGAGGGCATTTTGCTCGTCGATGGTAGGGAAGTACTCCATTGCGATGCGGCGCACGGCGTCTTCCGTCCACTTGCGCTCGTCTTCGGCCACGAGACGGTCCTGGAACAGACGCAGAGCTTCGTGAGCCCAGATGCGGATGAGACCCTCGATAGAGAGCGTCTCGAGAGGCCGGATGGCTTCGTAGACGCCGCGCACCCATCTAGTCAGCTCACGCGGACTGTAGACGTAGTGCGGCTGGATCTTTGGGGTGAACCGCTGCTGCGACTCGAGATAGAAGCGGACCATGGCTTGGGTAAGCGACTCGGCATAACCGCGGAGTGACGGAATGACCTTGAGCACTGCAGAGTTGAAAGTGCCGTAGATCTGCTGAAGAGATAGCTCGCCGGGGTAGTCGACCATGACGAGGGGCGCATGGCGGAGGAACCGAGCACCCATTGGGGTACGGCCGGCATCAGTAGGCGGGTTGCAAGCTCCCACAAACTGGATCCGGTCGAGTGTGACCCAAGCCTTGTCCGAGTGCCACGTCCTCCAGAAGCCATTGTGCTCTACTAGCTGACGCAGGAAGGAAATAGCTCGCTGCGTGCCGTATTTGTCTGGCGCCGGAAGGTTGATTTCGTCGCAGAAGATGACAAGCCACCGGCCAATCTGCGTGGGCGACAGCACAACACCGTTCAGAGTCTTCTTGTACTCGCAGTGCTGCTCAAAAGTCTTGATAAGGAGATCCGGGGTCGTGGCACTCGAAAAGTTGAGACCGACAACTTCCATGTTCGGGAGCTTCCGCAGCGCGCTGAACAAGGTCATTGTTTTACCTGAACCGGGAGGGCCGCAGAGCAGCAGCGGCTTGTGTTCGGCAAGCCACGAATACAGGACGTCTTCGTGTCGCACAGTGTCCAAGGTGGGGATGACCACGTCCGTCTGGGTGATGGAGTGCGTGTTGACCTCGATGGTCGGAACTTGGTTCTGCCAGGGGGTCCAGTCTGCTCTGGGCAGAGACACGTCGAAGTCAATGAGCGAGCTTGTGCCATCAATGGGAGGGGATCCAAAGGTCGCCAGCCCTGCGAGCTTGTCACCGAAAGCCTTGCGGTCAAGAAGAGGGCAGTCGCCGGTAAGCGCCCAGACAAGAGCCAGGAGCAGCTTCTTGGAGATGAAAGCCTCCGCTTGCTCCGAGTCCAGCGGGAAGTCCGAGTGCTGCGCATTGTACTCGATGATGTCTCTTACGGCCTTGTTCAGCAGGGAGAACAACGTGTTGAGCACCCGGGCGACGGTAAACTCCATGATGTGGCTGTATCCTGCAGCCTCTTGCAGAGCAGCCATGATGAAGTCGTCCGTGGTCAAGTGTACTTTCAACAAAGCAGCGGCCTCGACCTGGACGGCCAGGGCCTTTGACGAGCTCTGTATAGCAACGGCGTCTTCGTCGAGGTCTTCAAAGGCCACTGTGCGAAGCGTCTCCAAGTAATTGGTGACCATCATGCTCGGCGAGACGGTATCCTCGCTGAACCAGACCATTCCGCAGCGACTGACAGTGGCGAGGGTTGCATACTTTAAAGTCTCGACCTCGAACATGATACGGACATTCGCCGGCAAGTTGAGACGCTCGCCGTTGGGCAGCGTCAGGAGCTTGTTGTCGTCGAGGACACTGTTCAGGTTCTCGACCCATTCCGGATCGACATCGCCGTCAAAGACGATCCAGTGGCGCTTGGAGTCTTCGCCACGGAGGTTGTCCACGATCTTGCGTAGAATGCTGGTGAACAGACCGTCGGTCCATTCCCGAGTGGTCGAGTCCAGGTTGCCGTAGAGAGCTTCCTTGGACATAACCTTGGAGTCGATGACGTGCGAGACGCCTTCCACGCCCTCGACTTGCTGGAGCGCATCGAGCAGCAGCCGCCAAGCAGAAGACTTTCCGGTGCCAGAGTTACCGACCATCATGACACCGTGGTGAATCTTCTGGATCTGGTACAGCTGGAGGACCTTGGTCATCCAGGTGTCGTTGACGACGAGGTGGCGCTCGTCAGCCAGGCGCCGGATAGCTTCCTCCAGTTTATCTAGGTTGGCCGGCACGTAGTGGATGCCGGGGAAGCACACTTGCTCGATGTCCATCATGATCTCAACGTCGCTCTTGATCAGCTTCGGGGCAATGGTCTCCCTGATGCTTTGGACAATGATCTCCGGCTCCACGACCTCCTCGGAGCCCAGTTTGCCATCGCTGCTGATAAGACGCGCACGCTTCAGGCCACCAGAGCTGACGAGGACACTCTTGAGAGCACGGAGTCCAAAGTCGTAATGGGCTTGCTTCGAGAGCTTGGCAGAGCACTGGTCGAAGAAGGGCACAGTGTTCTTGGACAGCTGCTTCGCCTGGTTGAAGCCTTGGGAGTAGAGCATGACTTCGGCGATGAGCTCTTTGTCGGGCTTGGACATGGCAACACTGCGGAAGAGCTTCTTCAGGTTGTCGGGCAGGTTGGAGCGGCCTGCGTATCCGGGGTTCATGGTGATGAAGATGCCCGTGTTGGCGTTGACCCGGAGCTGCCGTCCGACCAGCTCGATCTGCGCTTTGTCGTCCTCGGCGCCTTGCTTCAGACCAAGCTGGATGTTCTGTATCTGTTGCGACACAGCAGACAATATCCTCTCCTCGAGACGGTTGAACTCGTCGAAGCAGCCCCAGGCGCCGACCTGGCAGATACCGAGGAAGATGCGGCCCATTGCTTGGAAATCGAACGTGTCGTCACAGCAGAAGACGAGGGTAAACCGTCCGAGCTGGACGCCCAGAGCCTTGACCGACTCCGTCTTTCCGGTACCAGCAGGGCCATACGGCGAACCTCCCAGCCGCTGGCAGAGCGCCTGCGTGAGAGTGAGGAAGCAGCGGTCTGTGAGCGGTGTGCGAACAAGGCGCTCAGGAACACCCAGGTACTCGAAGCCGTAGTTGAGCTTGGCATTGGCCATCTTGATGTGGAGACGCTGCTGATAGTCTCCCTCCGGAACATACACATAGCGCATCTGCAGCAGCCACATGTAGTGCGTAGGGGAGCTGGCGTTGAGCTTGATCAGCCTCTCGATGACGTCGCGCTGGTGCACACACTCGGTGATCAGCTGCTCGCAGTTCTTCCTGAACAAGACCTCGAGGTCTCCAAGCACCGTCTCAGCGAGCAGTCGTAGGACTTGGACTTCGCGATCGAAGAGGGACTGCAACGTCTCTCCCCCACCATTGGCCAGCGACTCCTCGACTGCAGTGGTCCATACAACCTGGGTGGCCAACACCACGATCTGGCTGGGATATGCAGAGATGAACTCGTTCAGGGCTCCAGAATCGACGCTATCGCTTCCGAATATCGGCGTGTATTGCTCCACAGCCTCTGCGAGCAGTTCGGCCAGCGTCGACTTCATGCCGTTCTCCAGCAACGCGAGCCAGTCGTTGATCCTGGGCGTCTTGACGAGATTGATCTCCTTCTTGAGCCGCACGACCTCTCCCTCCTTGGAGGTGAAGCCCGAGATGACGCCGTCCTCGTCCATGACCAGACCAGAGAGACCGGCGAACATCTTCTTGAAGTGCTTGGCTATGCGGAGCGTGTCGTTACTGTTGCCAATCATCTCCAGCAGATCCTCATCGCCGACGAAGTAGAAGCGCGGGAACGACACTCGCTCCTTCTCGAGATATTCACCGAGCGCCTTCTGGATTTTGTTCAGCAGCTCTGCAAGCCGCTCGAGCGACTTTTGCACATTGGGAATGTTGAGAACCTCGAGGACATATGGCTGCTTGTACACCTTCTTCATCACGGCCGAGAACTCGCTGTTGATGTTCTGAAAGCGCGAGGATTCGATGGGGAGCAGGTGCTTGATATCCGCGTTGCCGGTGAAGACACCTTCGAGGTACACCCACTGGCGCTGGACATCGATCCAGACGTCGAACAGGACGTGGACGCGGTTGAGCTTGTCCTCCCAGGAAGTGGCCTCCTCCTCGAACTCCTTGTAATACGGGGAATGCCTCATGGCCTGCAGCGAGTTCAGGTTCTCGCTACACTTGGCAAACAAGTCGTCCCAGCCGCGGATCAAGCGGCACTTGTTCTGATAAGGCACGAGGTCGAGGTTGTAGCCTGTCCAAGTCTCACGGACCTGTTTGAGGAACTCTTCGAGCGCCATCTCTCCCTGGGCTTGGGCAATGATGTCCTTGATGATCACTTCGGTGGCGACGAGGTTGAGGTCCCAAACATCGCCAAGGGTCATGGCGACTGGCGAGTACCGCTTGCCGGGCTTGATCTCCTTGTAAATCTTGGTCCAATGCCTGTCGCGGACAGCCTCGGACTTGAGGTCCGTGAGCATCGAATTCACCTTCATGTACTGGCGCAGGATGTTCTGGATGTGCTCAAACGCTGCGTACTGCCTCATGCGGCTGGGCATCTCCTTGGTCATTTTGATGAGGCTGTCGATAGACGTCCGAATCTTGCGGGGCTGCACGCTGCTCCACAGGATTTCCCGGAGCTCGTTGAGGTTCTTCCATATGGTCGACAGCGAAGCCCAGACCGACTTGAAGTCTTGCACTTCTTCCAGTATGACATCTAGCGAGCTGTCAGGGGTCGCGGGAAGATCCAGAGCCTCTTTGGCCTTGGCAACCAGCTGCACCTCTTCTTGCACCTTGGTGATCCTCGACTCGAACAACGCAAGGGTCGCGGAGGCGACATCAGGTGCGATGGTGCCAGACACTGGCTTCTCTTCGTCCCACTGGACTGCGATGTCTTGAATCTTGTCCATGACGACCTTATCCTCGGCGATGATCTTGGCTCGCAGGGCATCCGATTGATCTTCCACAACTTTTGCCCTGCGTGCCAGTAGGTCGTTGAGCGATCCGAAACTGCCGTCCACCTGCTCGGCGTGCAGCCAGTCGTTGGGAAACTGGTAGCGCTGTCTCACCAGGGTCGATTCGCCTTGTCTGAAGGTCTCAACTTCCGGGGCCCAAGCCTTGACCTGTCGCTTGCAGCCCTGGACGATGGTGATGAACTGGACAGCTTGGGCGGTGGAGTTGGCCGCCATTGCCTGACTCTCAAGGTCCCGGCGAGCCTTTTCGATCTCGGCGTGTATGTCTCGCATCCTGGTGCCGAGCCGGCCGGCGAACTTGACGAGAATGTCGTGCTGCCACTGATCGTACTTGGAGTTGACCTTGGTCTGGACTTGGTCGTACTCGATAGTGATGTGCCCGAAGGACCGGGTCACCTCGGTAGTGTCAAACGTCTGGCGCGTCTTCCTGATTTCCTGCAGCATCTGCAGCCATCTGGCAAGCTCATCGCCGAGCAGGGTGTAGACTTGTTCCGACTGCAGATCCCACAATGACTGGAACTGCAGCCACTTGTCGACGTACGCGCTGATTTCGCGCAGCTTCTTCTCCACGGACCGCTGCACCAGAGAGAGCTCGTCGGCGCACTCGCTCGGGAGATCGTTGAACCGGGCTTCGTCATAGACGGTGGTGCTGATGCTCATCTGGTATCTTGTCGCCTTGATCTTCTTCAGGTTGCAGATGACGCCGATCCACTCCTGCAGCTGGAGGTACCAACTGGCTCTGGCATACTCCAGGGGAGGATCGAGATAGATAACCTGGTTCCGCATCGTGATCTCATGGACCAGCTTCTTCATGTCTGGGACGTCCAACCCTGAGTTGTCACCGGCTTCGACGCCACGTTTCCGCTCATCTTGGCGCTCTCGATAATCATCCTCAAAGGCCTCGATCCAGGCCTGAATGGCGCGACGCAGACGGGCAAGGAGGATTGACTTGATCTGCCTGTTCATCCCCTCGACCCAGAAGCCCAGGTTGACATATTGCTCCAGATTGAGCTGATCGACAGCCTTTTGTATCGTCTCTAGGCGTGACTCAAAACCTGTTGGTTCGTAAGGGCAAGTGTTGAGCTCGAGGAGGGCCTTCTGGATCGTAGCGTGGATGGCAGCAAGAGTGGTCGTCTTGGACTGCAGGAGAGACACGGCGCCTGCGAACTCACGGACGAAGAGCACATGCTTGCTCTCGCCTCCCTTGCCGCCGTAATCGAAGTTGTTCCCGGCAAGGTAGGTTGCTTTGGCAAAATGGAGCTCGTACGTGTTCACAAACGACTCCCACTTCAGGGGTAGGCCCTTGGCGATGAGGCTATGGACCTCTTTCCGATGACCGCTTAGCAGGACCGCTACCTCGTCCATGTCAGCGATCTGTCGGTTTGTCTGCGAGAGCGTCCGCACGCTCTCCATGAGGCTGACAGCGTAGGGATACACTCGCTTGGCGTCCTTGGACACATTCGTGATCGAATGGGGCACTTGGAAGTTCAGCCATGCCAAGTTCCGCGTTTCCTTGAAGAGAGCGATGACTTGAGGATCAAAGTTGACAGCCAGCTCAAGTGCGTTTCCGGCTGATCGGATCTTGCTGATGTTGAAGAGAAGTCCAGAGATCGAGATGTTCTTCCTGTTAACGTCGTGCAGCCACGCCTGGAAGATGGGCTGAGTGTCCAACTTCTTCCTGAACAGGATGCCCTCATGCTGCAGCTTCTCGCCTTCGGTATGAAGAGCCCAGTCGGCACCCAACACATCTTCGACCTTCTTCATATATCCGTCCAGCTGCCGCTCGATCTGCCGAGCCCAGATGATGGCACCCGACACCGGAGGCAGATCATGGAGCTGTGCCATGGCATGAGCCTCGGAATGGCCGTACTGTTGCTTGAACCGCTCGTGCAGGCCGCTGATGGCCGCCTTGACGTTCTCGATAAGCTGGGTCTGGTACTCGGCAATGGCGCCTCGAATCTTGGGCCGAACGAAGAGAGCGTTGAACTTGGAGAAGACCCGGAACATCTCATTGGCATTCTTCGCTGTCGCCAATCGATCTCTGAGTCGAGCAATGATCGAGTTCTCGACACGGGATGTCCGGTCGTTGTAAATGTGCTCCGCTTTCACCCATTTCTCCGTCCCTTCTCGAGAGACGTCGAGGAGGTCAACGTTTTTCAGTGCCTCCCACGCCTGTCTCACTTCCTCGACGGCATCGACATCGCCCATTTCCTCGACAACAGCTACGCCATTAGCGCTCTCGCCTTCGGCTAGCCCGTTGACCGTCGATTTGGGTCCAAGAACATTGACAATGGTGCGCTGAAGCTGCTCGTGATTTGCCCGGAAGGTCCCAACATATTTCAGGCGGCCCTGCAGCTCTCCGTGCCTGGAGTTGATCTTGATCGGGATGAATTTCTCGTTTCGTCGCCGCATAACCTCTCGAGCCACGTTGGTAAACTCCTTGACATTCTCGTCCCAGACCCTGAATATGCCGTCGGTAAGCTGCATGATGCTCTTGAACTCCTGGTAGTCAAGGTCCACAAGTTCCTTCCCGGGCAACAGTCGGTGCATGACTTCGTCCAGGTCTGCGGATATGGCCTCCACGAGAGGCAGCGCCCTGTTGACCGGATAAGGGCATATCCTCAGCTTCTTGTTCAGGTGGCTGAAGATCTGGCCGATGGCGTCCTGCACTTTGGGCAGAGAGGTCGCCGAGAGCAGCTCGTCGATCGGGAAGTCACGCATGAGCTGGTTGTATTTCTGCACCTTCTCCATCTGCTCTTTCAGCCCCGTATCTGAAGAGAAGCTGACAGTTGCCTGGAAACGCTTGGCGTGCTTCAAGATCTCCAAGGTGAGCATGACTCCTTCGCTCCGCAGCTGACTCTCGATTCCCTCCAGAGCAGATTCCGTAGACAGCCAGAAGTTGATCTCTTGGGTGGCCGTGCCTGTAGTGGGATCCCGAGTCATCTTTGTTATGCCCTGGATGGACTTGATCCAGCTGTTGACGGTCGCCTGCAGGTTGTTGAGGAAAGTACTGTCCTGCAGCAGAGGCTGTGGTATCATCTCCAGGGTCGGCCGCGTGCCGCGAGAGGCCGCTTCGTCCAGCGCATCCTGCACAATGGGGTGGAAATGTAAAGAGACCTCGGGTATCTCGACATTCTGTTGCAAATGCGTCAGACTCAGCTCAAGTTCTGTCCAGCGCTTCTTGGTGACAGGTATGCCCGTCTTGGCGTCGACATCCGCACGCCCGCGTGTACCGTTGGCGAGCTGCTGGCTTTTCGTGCTCGCGTCGAAGTACGGTGCAAGACCGCTGTGTAGGTAGAGCTGGAGAATTTCGTATGGGGAGGCCGCTGGGCCCTGTTCAGTTGCCGCGGCGGTCAAGCTTGCTGGGCCGGGCAAGTTGCAAACGAGCAGCTGGGAGACTATAGGGATGCTCGGATCTAATGGTTGGGGGCGCTTGAGGAGGACCAGGAAAGCGAGAGCGCCCTGGCTCGAGGATAGGTCTTGACTGAGGGTATATATGTAAGACGGGGCATCTGCGGAAGCACCTCGTTAGCATGCGAGTCACGACTAGCAGTTCGGCAGAGTCTCGGAACATCAGACATACCATCCTCGGCAGAGCCGTTTTCCAGCTGGCTGACGGGAGCGGGCTCCTTTTGTATGTACAGCGCTGTCTGGGTGTCGGTCGCAAAGCGGGTGCATCGTTGTACCGTCTCTGGATAGCTGGCTTTCGACAGCAAGCTGCCAGGGGCATCTAGCTCTCGTTTCTCAGCGCCGAGGGTAACCTGCAGCTGGGTAGTGAGGTATTCGACGACACGCCTAGGGTCGATGGTAGCAAAGGGAGTATTCGCGACGCCGTTTGGACCCGGGTTCGGGATCTGCGGAGAGGCCACGACATCCATGGTCTCGGGGCCCAGATGTCGCAGGAAGGCGGCCAAAGTAGGGTGCTGTGACTTGCCAGCACTAGGTCATTAGGAGTATCGCCGGCATGGATTAGGTGTAAACGGCCGACGAGAACAAAGTCTGGGGCAAAGATATGATAGTCCAGATGTACTGATGAAGCAGTCTGAAAGAGCGTCAAGCGACGAAGAGAAGGCGAAAGGGGTATCTCGAATGGACGGGGTATCTCTCTAGCAGTAGGTCTCTCTCGGGCGTCCGAAATCAGTGCAAAAGATGGACCGACGCACTGCCAAAGAAACTGTGATGGCGTCAAACGTCGGATGTCGAGAGTCGGTAGGCAACAAGTCCCGTGAAGTGACGACGTTTGGCGGTTTAGCTATTGCAATTTCCAGAACACTGTTTCCCCATGTCAGGCATGTTTTACGCGATTCGACACATCCCTGTCGCGACGGCATGTGTCGGGGGGGGGGGCACCCACAGACATCAGCTCAGCGCTCATTGGCTGGCACATGCTAGCCTTGCAGGGGTCCCACCAAACAGGAACGGACCGTCCACGACTTGTGTAATTGGACCCCTTTCGAGCACATCCCAAGATCTATTCAGCAACGCCATGGTGTGCAAACGTCTACGCCCCTGACTGCTATACACTACGCATGAACACAAGGTAATAAAGCAGGCAAGGCGACGACTACAATTACACTTTAGCGTTCTCATATTGGACGGTCGTGTGGAATTCGCAACAGACGCCTGGCGTGTAATTTTTAGAAGAGCAAGCACCATTGATTCTCCTCACAATCCGTGAAGGCCACTGAGGCAGGTTCGAAGGCTGTGCTTAGTTACTCCTCACATGGGCATCGAGGGACAAATCCATCGCTGAAGCCATATGGGGATGAGTCCGTCCGTATCGTTGAATATAATGCCTGCCCTATGGAAACAGGAAAACCTTTTGAAATCCCAAATGCTCATCAATCATATCCATAACCTGATAACGCTCGGAATGCAGCAGACCAGACGCCATCCATTACCCAAGGGAGGTAGGTACCCCTCTGCTTCACCAGGTAGTTTGTCTCTCAGCATGACCACACACCGATACAAGAACTTCAAGTCAAAGGAGCTATGGGTTGCTGCCAGGCAGCACGGCTCCGGCCTCATTGCCGTCGGCTAACCGCTCCCGTTGGACCATTACCCGCTCATTGCAGATATCGATGAACATCTCGAACCTCTTAATGTCCTTGTTCTTCGCCTCGAGCTGTTTCTTCAAGTCGGCAATCTCCCGTTCACTCTCCTCTTTGAGTTTGACGTAGTCCTCCCGAGCCTTGGCTAACTCTTTGCGCAGGTCAGACCTGATGCGCTCCTCAGCCGACGGATGCGGTTTGCTGTAGATCGCCGGCCGGTTCTCAGCCAGTCCCGTCGCCACCTTGTCCGGGTTACGGTTGATCGCTGCTCGAGCATTGTAGATATCACGGGGCAGTAAGGGCACATCCGGGTTGTCGTGCTGCAGTATCTCCAGAGTCTGGGTCACTCCCACGCCTGTTGTGCCTTCGTTAGCGTCGTGCGAGGAACGGGGAACGGAGAGCTCTGGGTGCGCGAGGAGCATAATAAGCGCAACGTACCATTCTCTTTGAGGGCCTTCACTGCCGCCACCATCTTGCTGTCCAGTTTCCTGGCAGCCGGGTGGTGGAGTGGGCTCTCGCTGGGCCCGTGGTTGTGTTTTAGATGGAGCGCGTCCGGACGGTATCGGAGAGTCCACTGCGTCCTTTGCTCGATGGCGAAGAAGCCAAAGTTGCAGCCGCACTTGCGGGATGACGTCTTCCGCTTCCGCAACTCAGGCTGCACCCGCTTCGGAGGGTTTCCCGCCTTGTCACAAACAAACAGAACCTTCTTCAAGCCGGGCACGGTCTTCTTGGAGCGGCCAATAACAACGGCGTAACCAACGGAAGTGCAGTAGTCCAGAATGAACTTGTGGATGTGATCGAAGGTGGGAAAGTCTCCGCCTTCTGGAGGAGCCGACATCATAGGACCCTTGGGTGCCGGAGCGACATACGAAGGAGATCCGTTGCCCTGCTTCGTGTCCAAGCTCATGTCACCGTCTCCGTCTTGACTCGCCAACTCTATCTCGTTATGTTGATGTTGTGCCTGCTGTGCCGTTTGGAGAGGCTCCGGTTGCGCAGGCGAAGCCTGCTGTAAAGCCTGGACCTGTTGGACAAGCTGCTGCTGCTGCTGCATGTGCGGGACTTGAGAGGTCACGAGCGGCCCAGCGGCTTGCCCCTGAGGGTGAGGTGTGGACTGCTGGGAAAGCAAGGGGTTATCGTTCTGCTGCGCGGATTGGGCGCTAGACTGGTGCGTCAGGCTCTGCTGCGGGAGAGACTGCTGCTGGTTCAAGGACTGTTGGTTCAGCGAGTGCTGGTTCAGGGACTGCTGGCTCAGCTGTTGCGGGTTCAGCGGTGGCTGGTTCGAGTGCTGGGTCGCGTGCTGATTAGGGTGCTGGCTCGAGTGCTGCTGGCCCATCGCTTGTTGCTGGCCTAGTTGTTGCTGGCCCAGCGACTGTTGTGCCAAAGACGGCTGGCTGATCGAAGGCTGGCTCATGGGTTGCTGGCTGAGCTGCTGGGGATTCAGCGGCTGGGGATTGAGCGCCTGATGGAGGTATTGGGGGGTCTGGTTGACTTGGGGCTGCATCTGACGGGACGGAGCAGCTCGTTGTCTCGAGCCAGGCAGAGCAGGGGACACCTGATGCTGGGGAGGTTGGCGCGGGCCATGTTGACTGCCGCTAACGCCATTGACGCTGGGCGGGGGCGTCGAGAAGAGATGGTTCGCATAGGCGCCCTGAGGAGGCTGTTGCGGCGTGTAGCTCTGGGGTTGATACGGCGACGCGTGGTGGGATAGCGACGACGAGGGGAGCGGGGGAGCGGCTTTGTTGGACGCGTTGGACAGTGTTGGTGGTGCGGGATAGCGTCGGGGCCCGTTCAGACTATAACTGAGGCCTGGATGTGTGTTGTTGGACATGGTCGGAAATAGCGCCCGAGGTAGACTCGAGCGATCCCAACGACCCGAGTCTTAACAGAGAAAGACTGACCGGCCCAGCCGATCTGGCAAAAGCCTATTGTTAGACCTAAACACGCCGAATAGCGCAAATAGCTCTGAAAAGGGAGCCGTCTCTCCGAAGGCTTCGTTTGACAGTCCCGGCAGAGTCACTTTGCTGTCGATGGCTCAGGTGTCGGCATGGGTGTGTAGATACAAGGGTGTATGGAGTGGCCGATGAAGTGGATGGAGGTGTTTGAGACGAAACTCTGGGGGTGACCGGAGGGAAGAAGCGGGGGAACAAGTTGGATCGTCGACACCGGCCACGAAGTCCACAAGCTTGAAGCGACAAGGGTGGTTTAGCCCCACCCTTAGTGACGGACCAGATCTGGCCGCCACGGCGGTCTCCACTTGTTATCCTGTGTAGTGCCTTGAGCAACGACATGTCACGTCTGCGAGTGTCTTTCGAGCAACGCCTCTCTCTCTCCCCTTGTTGAGAAAATCGACGGAATATCGAGTCGTCATTCGATGGCCTTCGGCAGGTACCGGAACAAGTAAGCAAGAAACGAAGAAACGCGGGAGGACAAGGCGTATTGAACTCGGCTGGTATCTCAGCTAGTAGCTCAAACAACGCAGTGGACCATCTCTACGATTCGATAGACTCCCTCGCTCCAGTGGTGTCGGATAGTACGCCTAATGGCCGGAGATGGTTGTTGTTCATCTCTTTGCGGGGAGATGTTCTTGCCCAGGAGAGAAACCAAACACTTATGAAAACGGGGAGTCCTTGAGGTAGGTGTCGATATCCGCCCCATCTACGAAATTCGTGCCCATGATTACCTTTGCTGTCAATGCAGTCTAAAACCTCTGAAGAATGCCCAGTTCAGTCCGCCGGTACCTGCGTGGAGTCCCAGCTGCCGAATTGGTTTGGACAAAAAGACAACCCAAGCTGTCCCTCTTTGGAGATGTTGGGGGCTGATGTACCATATTCCAAGCAGTCTGGCCATGGTGCTACATTCGAATCGGCCGGCAGAACGTATTTTGTTGGGCTTCGTTCACGACAAGTGTGACCAGAACTCCATGTTGCCTTGTAAGTCTTTAGCAGACATCCAGTGTTCCCTGTTTCCCTGGGCAGGTTGAATGTGAAGCGGGCGAGATGCCTCTGCCTTTGGGGCTCTCTAGGGCGTCTCTAGACCTAGTGTGTACGTCCCACAAAGAGTGGCACTTAATGTCGCCTATTGTACGCTGAAGCCCAAACTTCAATAGTGGCCATCAACAATCATTCACAGTCGTCTCAGTAACTTGAGGTACGCTATAGTAAACAAGAGTGGGACAGGCTAAAGAAGCGACTCACTATCTAAAGACTCTCAGTGTTCTCAACCTCCTCTTAAGTTTGTAGAGCCTCTCTGATAAAGTCGCGCTGCTCCAAGTCAACAAACCCTGTGAGTCCGACCGCCTCCCAACGTTCTGGCACCCCATTGTTCACATTCCAGCTCGCTGGCTACTAACATATAGTCCACGCATGCTGAAGAAAGAAGTGGTATTGCTTTCTGGATGCAGGGACTGACAGAACCGCGTCTAAGCTGCCAAGAAGGCCGCAGTTGTCCGCGCTGAACAGGATCAGTGTTGGAAGCACAGTACCTCTTCTCTACCCACATACCTCGACGTGCGCATGTAGCCACAGTCCGTCTCCGCACCGAGGTCAAGCACTTTGGCGACTATCTAAGGTACCGGCACACTAAGCCAGGCCGGTTCGGCACCTCGGAACGCAACAATTGAGCTTTTGAGCCCGCACATATCGACGCCGGCCTCCATCATGGGCGATCCCGATTGGATCGACACCGATATCGCCGTGACGATGGCTGGGCTGGATGGAGAACCAAAACCCAGCTCACATACGAATGACTCACTTCCGCTTTGTGACGCTTCCGCAGAGCAACTTCGGACGGATCGCTTTGAAACCAATGCCAAGGGCTCGGTTTCGCTCTCGGCGGCTTCTCACGTCAACCCTCTGCCGGCCGGCGATCCTCGTCGAACCCAACAACAAGACAATGCTCCTCCTTCTACATCCAAGCCATCTCAAGAACACCTGCCTGCATGCACTTCACTCACCCCTGCGACCTCACGCAGATGCCGCTTCTTGAGCTTTCCGCCCGAGATTCGCATCCAAATATATGAGTACTGCTGTCATCTGCCTGACTCTCGTTCGCTCTATGCGCAGTACAACCGGCAGATCGACGACTTCTACTACGCAGCTCGTAGAGCCGGCAACTCCGCCATGGATTTCCCGATCTGGCAAGCCAGGCTCACGACCCCCGCCGTCCTGCTACTCTGCAGGCAGATCACCAGAGAGTGCCGCCCCATGCTCGAGTCCAGCTTCCTGGTTATCGACCGCCTCCCGCCATGGCCCAAAGGTGCTCTACGGCCCGTACCTGTCACCAAGTTCATCACCAAAGACACGCTGCAGTCTGTCAAGCGCCTTGAGCTGCGCTTCACTCTGGGCCAAGGAAAGGAGGGAAGCGGATGGTACTGGATCAAGGTCATTGGCGAGATTGCCGACATTCTCCTGGAAAGGAACTCCTTCAAAGAGCTGCGCATCGTCATATGTGAGGATCATGACGCGGACGCCGCTAACACCGTCGTCTGGGAGGAAGATGAAACTCGCCACCTGAGATGCTTTGTAGAGAAAGTAAGTCCCCTCCAACCTCTCCGTATGCGCACCTTGGGGCGGGACTTCTGCCAACTAATATCACCCTGCCAACTACGTGTCTACGCTTCGGGAGTGGCGAGCTGACATGTGGTAATTCTGGCAGATCTGGAAGCTCCGATGCGGCAACCCTAACTATAGGGCGCCGGGACGCATTAGCTCAGAGACATGGGTGTTTGCTGGTCTGACAGCCCACAGGATTAACGTCGATCTCCTCGACTTCATCGGGGCGCCAGATCGTTATTCCTCCACCAGATCTCGCCCACTCGAAGAGTTGGTCCTCGAGACCGCCCACTACCCGAATCGGAAGATCTGGCCAGGTAGCATCCTGGAGTTCCTTTGAGCCACTGCGTAGGATTTGCACGGGTTGTGCGGCAAGGGTTGTCTGGGTACTCAGCCCAAGGCATGCTGTCACCCACCGACAGCACCGGGGTTTGCATTTAGCATAGCACTGCGCAGGTCATGGGCATGCTGAAACTGTGAGGGAGTCTTGCTTTGTTTATTTAGTCTATCCTGTTTGTCGGTAGATCACGCGAGGAGTGAGCGTCTTTGAGGCATATGGGGGCAGTCTGTTCCAGGGGACCGATATCTCTCACGCCCCGCACAGGCAGGAAGAATGCCTCCAGACGAGAGAATATTGCGTCTATAGTTCCATACACGCTAAAAGTTTGTATTAGCAACACCGACATCACGGCTGTGGACCGAAAAGTCCACGATCTTCTCTCCTGACGTTGGCCCATACCCTAATTCTCTTCCCAAGCCCATCAGCGGACGGGTATAAGTCCCGATCCCGGGAAGGACAAGTGTATCTCGACACCGTAACAAATCCCAAAACATAATGTTGCGCGCAGAG
>JANBVN010000265.1:0-31174 GCA_030052785.1 Coniochaeta hoffmannii
CATATCCTTAGCCATAGCCCGTCACGTTCTGGCGGTGGATACGTACCCGTCGGAGTCTCCGCCCAACATCGTCCAGCACCACCTTGGGCGGCATCGCGCCCGCCTTGTTCTTCCGCGTGTTGACCCGCGTCACGGCAGCCAGGTCCTTCTCCGCCGCCGTGCTGCGCGCGGTACGGGACACCACGACCGGGGTAGGCATATCCCCATCGGCGGCCGACATATCTGCCTGGGATAGGCCCATGGAGGAGGAGGACGACGACGACGAGCAGCCGGACGAGAGGCGGACGGGGATGAGGGACAGGGCCGCTATGCTGTTGGCCGAGGGGGCGGGGGGGTTGAGTTGGATGCGGGAGGAGCGGGTGCGGGTGGAGCGCCGCGGGGCGGGGTCCGCGGAGGAAGAAGAGTCCCGGGATTGAGTCTTTTGGTCTGAGGCATAGGCACGGTTGACGTTGGTGAAGTCAACCGTGTTGTCCGACTCGACCTCTGCTCCCCGCCTCCTGCCGCGGAGCCGCTTGCTCTTCGGCGGCGATATCTCGGCCGAGTAGAGCGCCGGGTTCCCGCTGAACAGGTCGTCCGGGTGCGTCGTCTTCCCGCCGGCGCTCTTCTTGCCGCCGCCGCCGCCAGAGACCTTCCGCTTCTTGGTCGGGCTGGGGCTGTTAGCGTCCTTCTCGCCCAGGGGACGGCGCGGGGGTGGCGGCGCGGGAGACGAGGCCATGGAAGCGGCCATCATCCTCTGTGCCGACTCGGCCGAGAGCGAGGAGGAGCTGGAGGAGGAGGATGGCTTGGAGGCCGGCGAACCCGTGACCGATGTGGTGGTGGACCCGGTCGAGCCGGAGCGGCGCTTGGGGCGGAGGTTCCGCTTTGCCAGCGCGGCGGCGGCCTTGTTGGCGCTGACGCGCGTGACGAACTTGCGGAGCATCTCCGCCTCGGACTCTTCTTCGGGCGCGGCGGGTTCGGTGTCTGGCTCTGATGCTGTGGCAGCGACGGGCTCTTCCTCGATGTTGATTGGCACTGTCGGTTCGTAGTCCATTACCAACGCCATGTCTTCTTCCTGTAGGTCATCGTAGGCTTCGTCGTGGTCTTCCTCGTCGAGGTCCTTGACACTAGGCGATGCTTGGACTGGTGGAGACACGCGGTCGGTGTTGATGGGGGTGAATCCCTTGCTTGGCGGAGTGTCGAGCACCGTCTCGATATTCCCGTGAGTACCAACACTGGCGGTCGTCGCTTGCGGTGGAGTGCCGGATGGCACCTCCGTCTCTTCGATACCGCCAGCGGGAGAACTGGCGACCTCAACCTCCGAAAGAGGGCTGGAGTCGTGGGTGGTACCGGCATCTCCACATTCGAGACCATCGGCCGGTTGTTCTTCGTGAGCCTGACTCTCTGCTGCGGCGTCTTCATGCGTCGGGAAGTCTTCGACAACAATCGTGCCGTCATCCTGTGCCACGAAGTCCTGGACAACGACTGTGCCGCAGAAGTTCTCTTCGCTTGTGTTGATGGAGATGTCGTCTTCGGACGGCGAAGCATGACACTCTAACTCTTCCTGTTCCTGTTCCTGTTCCTGTTCACGGTCACACTTCTCCAAGCGGGGACTGGCAACAGATGAAGGCAACATAGTCGACGTCTTTCCAGGGCTGCCCTCATGTTGGTTGTTGGGTACTGGCGTGGCGTCCTGTTCGACGCTGCGCCTCCGTTGCACGCCATCGTCAGCGTCCATCGCGAAATCAAACGATTGCTCCATCGTCTCCTCACGGACATCATCCGACAGCCCTCTGTCCTCCTCGACGTCCTCCACCTTGTCGGCAGAGCTGAGTCCAGCGTCAGGAGAGGAACGCTCGTCAAGCTCACTAGTCGTTCCGGGTGAGGGTGACCCTATACCATTAGATATGTTGTCGCAGCCCTCGGACGAAGGGATAGAGTCGTGTGCGTCCTGCAAGTGGTCGCTAGCATACTGTGCTGTAGCTGACTCGGTGAACGAGGCTTCCTCGTCCTCAAATATGGTCGACAGGCCCTCAGGATCGTGAGGCGTAAAGATATTACCCTGCTGCACCTCGTCGTCGCGCGTTGGTTGGTCCTCCCTTTCGTAGGGCGTCGCTCCAATGCCATCGTCCAACCAAAAATCTTTTTCGGCGGTATCTGCCTCGTCGCTGTCCTCGGTGGGCATGCTGAACGAGGTATCAAGCATTGCTGCCTGATCCGGACTGCCATTCGCCCCGTCGGCGGTAGTATGGGTAATTCCCAGTCCAATCGGCAACGGCGAGTCATCCACGTCTTGTGAGGGGCAACGGCTGGCGGCCGACGAGGGTGAAGATGCACCCTCTCCGTTACGCACATCAGGCAGCGCTTGTTGCTGCTGTGCATTCGACCTTCGCGCCTTGCGCCGTCTCGTGACACCCGACTTCTGGCCGAAGATATCGAGATTGGCGCACACATCGACGACGACCTCGGATATGTTTTCGGTCGTCTCTGCTGACGAAAATCCAGTAGTGGTCTCCTCGTCCTGGTCCATCTCTGCCGCCACCGTGGCTGTCTCGCCGAAAACGTCGAGCGTGTGTCGTCTGCTCTTCGACTCGGACGAAGTTGCACCAGACTGCGGCATGAAGCTGTGTCGACGGCTGGGCGGAGAGCGCCGGCTGTTACCAAGCCCGAATGACCTTCTGCCGCCAGTGGACCTCCGATCGAGACGCATCGCATTCTGCAGAGATACACGACGGCGAGTCTCGTACGCGGGTTCGGCTCGTGCCTCAGGTATCGGCTGTTCAAACACCAGAATGGAAGACTCAGAACATAGAAAGGAGTCCTCAGCCTCGGAAGCCTCGACGATCGGGGCTGGTAGCGGGGAGGGCGCGGGCTTGGTGGGTGATTGCCGCGCGGCTGGTGATCGATCCTTGGACGGTGATGGCTTGAACAGAATCTTCGCAGGCGTGGCGAGGAGAGTGAATGACTTCTGGGGAGAGGCCGAGACCTTCTTGATTGGCGACGACTTAGCCGGCGACGGTGCGACTTGAGACATTCTCCTGGCACTGGGACTCTGGATGGCTGAAATAGCCTCGACATGAGCAAGGGACACGCGTCTGCTCAGGCGGCAAGTTGACCTCCGGCGCATCTGCTTGGCGGTCGCGCGTTGGGGGCTATGTTGGACGGCAGCAGTATCGATGCTCGCGGTCGGTACTTCGAACTCGACGAGGGGTTGTAGCTCGGCTACCATCGTCTTTCTAGGCTTGTTACTTGGCTCGATCGGCCAGCGTGAGTTGTGTCTTTTCCTGGGCACCCATCGCAGCTTCTCTTCAGGAAAGGTGGCCCGTCGGGACACAATTGCCGGCACGTCAGCGTCGTCCGCCTCGTCGTGAAGTTCGGCAACCGTTGCTCTGGCCTCGACAAGATCCCAGCTCCCATCTCTCGGCTCTTCGACCCGACTATCCCACTGTGCATCTCCCCAGACAGGCACATGGCCGGCCTTGCGGGCGCGTTTCCTTTCTCCTGTTCCCTGGCTCTCCAACTCGGCCATGGCTCGGGCATATTGTAGGGCGTCGCTCTCGGTTCCGGGTTCCGCAACTGTGCGCTTCCAGATCTTGCACGGTTTCGTGACGGCGGGAACAGGTATGCGCTGCCATGCTCTGGCGCGAGGGACGGGTGGGGGGAGGAAGCTCGTTCTGGTGACAGGGTTACTAGACGAATTCTTAGGACTTTGACGCGACATGAAGGTAGTCAAGGCAGGGCATGGCAAGTCTTACCTTCCTGACTGCCACATGGTGGCGTCCAGCTCGAGCGACGTGACTGGAGGCATGACGATGCCCTCCAAGCCGGCGACCATGACGGGTGATCGCGTCGTGCAAGTTGATGCTCGTACGGGCGACAATGGTGTTGCTAATTCTTCGCCAACATGGACAATGGCTGGCTCTCAGAGCTGGTTGTAGTGCTAGAGTTGATACTACTAAGTGGAGGATGTTGGCCGTGGGCACAAGACACGACGCGGTTGTTGGCGTCGTGGAGGAGAATGCCAGCCTCGTCACGGTCGGCCAGTGTCTCGCTGGGGAATGTCACCGCGAGACGATTTGTTTACATTGGGCGAGCCAGACCAATCGTAGAGCTCTCTGCTGAGCTTAACTCGAAGTCGACTAGCGCCGCAGCCCCGGCATTGAGACAGACCCACCCAGGCCATGGTCCGATAAGTCCCACGTGACCTTGAATTTTCCACTGCGACACAGCGCGCCAGCAACAACTCAACATCACGTTTTGAGGAGACGACAAGCTCTCGACTCCAAGCCAGTTGCCCAACCCACGACCCAGTATACAGGGCAGTCCACCCACCCCAGACTGCCCACCATGCCGAGCAAGCCGATCCGTCTCCCGCCGCTCAAGACGCTGCGCGTGCGCAACCCCAACAAACCCGAGGAGAACCCCTGCGTGGCCGTCATGTCCTCCGTCCTCTGTACGTCTCCCCTTTCCCCCCAATAGCTTTCAAGGTACACTGACGGTGTATGGCGAAACAGCATGCTGGGCCTCGGCCGGCTACACCTCGACCGGGTGCGCGGCCATCGAGCAGGCCCTGCGCACCTGCATGGACGGGCCCAAGATGCCCGCCAAGCCCAAGAGCGCCATCAACTACCACCTCTCCCGCTTCCAGAAGAGGCTCGAGGGCCCGACGAGGAGGGAGAAGCCCGTCAAGAAGTGATTGGGAGCTGGAGCGGATAAGAGTAGGAATATAGCATTACGGGGAGAGCTCAACAAACCCAAAAGGGGACAGAGATTTGCAAGCCAATCTTGTTCCTGCGACTCCGATGAGCAAGCAGGAGAAGACACCTGAAGACAGGAAGCATTGGCCGGTACCAAACTCCAAATACCTCGGAGTAGACGGGTTATGCTTCAGTGGAAACAGAAGAGGAAGCCACCTAACGGCTATGACTACGGGGAGCCAACTGTATCATATGTACATATCTCTGTGCAACAGAATTTGCAGGGAAAAGGCGTTGGTGGCTTGATACTGCACAACTAGACTTTCAATGGACAAGATCAAGACAACCTCCCTTCAGCATCACCCTCGTCGCTCCTTGCTTAGTCACTCATGTCAGGATGTGACTTGAGCTGGGACGAGACCACTCGTGACAGTACACAGTGTTTGACGCATTCACAGCATGGCGTGGAATAAAGAGCGCTTCGATTTCTGTTCGACTGCCTCTTTAGCTAGGCTGCGGGCCATAGCGCCCATGAGTCCATGACTTGTCTCTGGACAACCTCCTCTTACGTTCTCCTGAGCTCATCCGGGTCTTCCCTGCCCGTCCGTCCACTGGACTTCCCGTCACAACTCCTGACTTCCTCAAGCAATCTCACTACTCTCTCCTCCTCGCTGCCTCCCCTCCAACCACCCTCCCTCATACCTCCATAAACGTCCATCATAGAAAAGAGCGTGGGTATCTGGCCATGACCATTATAAACAAAAGCAAGAAGGAAAAAAAAAAAGGAAGAAGAAGAAAAAAAGAAGAAACTGACCGCACAGGCAAAGCGACAAGCCAGCAAAGCAAACAAGCATGCCCCTGTCGGCGCCGGCCATCTATATGTCGGAGTCAAGAAAAGAAAAGTAAAAAAGCCCCCTCAATCTCAACAACGCCTTCCATGCAGGACTCGCATAAGAGAAACATCCCACCACCGCTACAAGCTTCAGCTAACAACACCAAAGGGCAGTTGGGAACAGCCACACACACACACGCGCACAAGCAGCAAAGCACCAGCAGCTTAGTCCATCTCCCCGACGCAAAAAAGCTCAATCTCCCCGACCCCTCCGGGCCCGCCGCCGCTCGCAAACGCCCTGTCCCTCATCCCCTCCCTCCACTCGCTGATGGCGATCTGTATGTCGTCGTCGCTCTCGATCGTCACGAAGTCGCCGTCCTCGTCCCGGTACCGCAGCTTCAGCCCGCCCTTAGCGACGCTCGAGCTCGTGAACCGCGCCAGCTTGGCGTCGATCCGGTCGATCAGGCTCTGGTACGTGATGTTGAACGCCACCACCAGCGTCACGTAGTTGCCGCTGTCGCAGTTGACCTTGACCTTGAGCTGCGTCGGCATCGGGAAGTCCCCCCCGCCGCCGGCCTCGGACAGCTGCAGCGCCGGCGAGTTGGACATGCCGCGGGCGACGGCGGCGACGCCCTGGGGAGCCATGGGCGCGATGCCCGGGGGAGGCGGGCCGGGAGGGGGCAGGTTCGCGTTCGCGATTCCGTTGGACGGGGTGCTCTGGCGGGGGTACACGGGCTGGGCCGGGAACTGCGCCATGGTCCCGCCGTAGCCGCCCTTCTCCCGCTGCAGCTGGACGCCCGGGGACTGGGTCGCGCTGCGGATCGGCACGTTGGCCGGGCTGCCCGTGTTGCTGCGCGGGATGTTGGAGTCGTGGCGCTCGTGGGTCAGGTGCGGCGGGATGCCGGGCACCGCGGGGACCGACTGCCCGTTCTGCCGCCGCTGGCTGTTCATCTGCTGGCCGTTGATGTCGGGCGTGCTGTACGAGCGGCTGCGCTGCTGCTGGAACGCCGCCTGCGCCGCGGCCGCGCTCTGCGACGCCATGACGGGCATGCTAGGCCCTCTGGGGTTGCGCCCGTTCGCGCCTACCATGCCGTATGCGTTGGCCGGGCTCGGTCCGTCGCGGGAAGGCGCGCGTGGCATGGCGGGAGCTGTGTATCGGTTTTGGTCTTCCCAGCCGCCGGGCTGGGGCGTGCCGGATTTGGGAATCATGTAGCCGACACCCGATTGAAAATAGCCGGACGTGGTGCTGGCGCGGCTGGAGGCCGGTGACTCGGCTGTTGGCGAGAAATACGACGCCGCGTCTGGACCTTGACGAGCGATTGGTGATTGCTGTCCTGGGTTCATCTGGGTCTGGAGACTGAGGGGAGCTGGTGGTTGCGGCAGAGGGAACCTCGGTGGTGGCGCCCTGACCATGCCGGCCAGCGACTGTGTGCTCTCCCCTGTGGCCGAACGTTGGCGCAAGCTCGCGCTGGAAGCATTTCGCGGCATGGTGCCGGGCAGAGCTTGTTGCGGCGGTAGCTGCGTCCCATAGATCGACGTCGTCGGCGTTGGCCCGGGCGAGTCGTCGTCGTCATCGTCGTCGTCTTGCTGCAAGTACGGGTTCTGCAGTCCTCCCGCCATGGCTAGAGAAGTAAAATTGAGGTCTGGTGTCTGGGCTTGGGCCAGTTGGGGAGCGTTCTCCTTGCGCTGCTGATCCAGGCCGGCCGCCCATTTCTTCATCATCTCCTCATTCTGAAACTTAATCATGAAATTCTCCACGCCCGGGTCACCCTTCCAGTAGATCTGCACCGTGTAGGAGCCTGCAGAGTCAGCAGCCGCATTGTTGAAGCTTGCCATGAATCCCTTGTTATCGTTATACTTACCCGTCTTTGAGATGGCCACCACGTCGGTCACGTTGGTCATGAAGATGCGGCCCTTGAGCTGCAGCTTGGCGTTCCGGTTGCGCACCTTCGGCCCTGTGGACTTGGTCTTGTCCTTCTTGTCCTTGGCCTTGAGAGGGGCCACCTCCTTGCAACACAGCAAGATGCACTCGAAGAGATAAATCTCGTACTGCGGCAGCTTGTCAGTTAGTGTGAAAGGACGGAAGAGGGGTCCCGAGCAGACTCACGTCTTTCTCTTGTTCACTCTTGCCGGTCACGACCGTGTAGACGCCGTGCAACAGGAGCTTCCCGAACTGCTCGACCCGGTGGTTCTTCCAGTCATCGACTCTATTGATGAGGTCGTCCAGCGCTTCGTCAAGCATGTCCCGGTCCACCGCCTCGTTGGCCTTCTGGAGCACCCTCTCGGCAGCACTGATACCATTCGCCAGGTCGCTCTTGGTCGCCTCGTCGTCGCTCTTCTTCAACAGGTCCTTGAGCAAGAGGGGGTATTTTACTAAACGCTGCATAGGCTTTAGAAGAAACCCGTCGAGCGTGTTGAAGTCGGATGCCACGGGATGTTGCGACGACTGGATCTTGTCAAACAGCTGGCTGGCGAGTTGCGCGGCTTTGCGCTGGTTCGCGATGAAGGGCTGGTAGATGTTGAACGCCTCCTCGTAGTAGACGAACGGGCTTCCCCATTCTTGCCGCGACTGCGGCATCGAGTTCGTGGTCTCCACCCGGATGAGGAAGCGGCGCTGGAAGTCGAGGATGGCGTTGATGTTGAGGAAGATCTGGTAGATGACGTCGCCGGGCAGGGCTCCTTGTTCCTCCAGGGTCTTCTTCAGATCGTGCAGGTTCTCGAGATCCTGCACGTATTTTCGTTCCGTATCGACCAATTCCTTCACGATGTAGTCGCGGTAGCTCATCTGGGGACCGGCGCCCATAGCGTTGTCTTCCGGGTATGGCTGAATCTGTAGCAGCAGGTTCCGCTGTTCTGCGAGGTCGAGCACGTAGTTGATATAGTTAATAACCTAACATCGACATGGATTAGCATTCGGGACTGCACGAGGCACCATATCACAGGCGCAACTGTGGTTGTAGCTTGGGGCAAGCGCATTCGCATACCTTTAGCAAGCCTGTCGTGTCCTTCCCCATGACGTCGTTTATGATGAACTGGTTGGGAGGCGGCGGCTTGAGCTGGGTTCCGGTTGCGCCCACGAAGCTCAAGATGGCTATCTTGGCGCGTTTCGTCGCATCCGAGCCTTCGGGCGCCGTGTCTTTCAGCGGCTTCTCGGGCTGCAGACAGTTGAAAATGGTTATGAAGGGGACGCCGGTCCGCAGGAGCTTCCACAGCGACTCGACCGGCCCGCCCTCGTCCATGTCTGCGGCCCACTCTTCCATCTGCTGCAGGTACACCTCGAAACCCGGGACCTGGGCAAGCCGCTGCTTGAGGGCGACGCAGATCTGGTAGAGCGACCGGGAGGCGTCGGCCTTCTGGTTTATGATGTTGGAAGTGGCCATGACCTGGCCATTTGTGGACCCGACAGCCGTCTTCGCCGTCGAGAGGGAGGATAGGGACGTTGAGGAATCGAAGGCTGTCGAGCCCGAGAGCTTGCTGTCGCGTGGAGCGTTCCCCATGCTGACGGTGTTGGTGAGTCGTGCGACACCGTCTGCCGAGTGTTGGAAGACAGGAGCCGTGTTCGTTCTGATCAGGGGGGCATGCGCCATCATTTGGTAGCAGCCGGCGTGCACACCAAGTGAGGGCCTGTTACGAGAGAACGGTGCGAAGGCCGTCAAACAGTGTTGGGAAGACGCCGTCCTTCGATCAGCATTCACAGTCTCCAAGCGCCGGTAATCGGATCATCCCACTGCTTTCGACAGCGACTTTCGACACGAGCGAAGATGCTTCTCGTGGTGGTGTTCAGGCAGTTCAAAGTCGGAACACACACGATCTGCGGCGGCAGAGGTGACACACTGATCCGCAGGGATCGCCGGGGGAGTCGCTTCAAGGCGCCCCTCGTGGGAAATGCACGGTTCGGCCCAGTTGCAGTCCGTTAGAACTGTCGGTTGCTGGACGATAACGAAGGGTGCTCGTTTGACTGTCGACGCTATTTATCGCGGTCGTTCGTATATGCACGCTCAAGAAGACTGCCCTCTCCTGCCGACGACAGCTTCGTCCGCCCCGGTTGTGTTGTTTCGAAATGCGGTTCCGGTCCGGTGACTGTTCCCGCTCGCACACTCGCTCCCAAGCGGTGTAACCGTTCTGTCTCTTCCTCTCTTTCGATGCAGTAGAAAGTTCTCACTGCAGGATATAAGTAGGGTTTGCGACTATGCAACTGCAGATATCTCGGTCGGCGGTTGCAAGTCCAAGGTAGGTCGAGAATAAGGTAGGTAAGATAGGTTGCAGGTGACTGGGCCGCAGGAGGGAGACCGGCTCTGCAGGAGGCTGGAGAGAGGCGGCAGTTGGGGTCAAGTTGGGTGAGGTGTGGTGGGCTCTGCATTCGCGCCTTAACTGAACTAAAAGTTAAGGTACCTTATTGTACCTTATGGAAGTGGCATTGAGCCCCGATTCAGTGGTACCTGGTTTCAACAAGCCCAACTGATCGAAGACTTCAGATCACGGCCAGATAGGCGCATGCACATGCACCTGCACGACTGTATTGTCCGGTGTCTCTATGATCTATTTTTGTCATCGACGGCGTGTATCCGCGTAGAACTTTTCAGAATGCGGTCGCTTCCAGATGGGCAAAAGTCAAAATGGCGGCCACTAAAAGGTCGGTAGAGCAGATGTATGTGTGTACCTTGACTTTGGCGACAACATCCCCCCTTTGACTCGGTGGCAGCAACAGTGGGGTTCAGATTCCTGGCGGGGGTCCGGTTTTGACAAGTCGAAACACCCTTGTCGATGCTTATTGGCAGTGGGAGAAAGCCGGCGTTGGAAACAAGCCGGGTGCCAGCGACAAGGGTCCGCTTCAGGTGCTGAAACCTCGACGTTCGTGCAAGTGAGCCAATCACCGGTCTGCAAGTTGCCCTGCGATTCATGCCTCTCGACACATAATCACGTGGATTTGCTTCGTGCTGGTATGATTTTCAATGACCACCAATTCTTCCATGGCCTTTGCCCAGGTGGACATAGGAGATAGATACCTCGTGTAACAAGGCAAGTCTACAGTTTTCAATGAGGAAGGTCCCTAGTCATGACTTGCACTGCTGTTATCTCTGTGGTCATTTGATGTGCACTGCTCGAAGCTTTACGTCTCAACACCTAGAGCTACTGCATAATTAAGTTACTCGACACCTGCCAAACGATGGAGATAGACAGTCACGCATACCAAAATGCCTGCTTTCACCAATCAAGAACAAGAGGGAGTCCAAGGAAAAGACACCAAGCTGGGAGACAAAGTGAACTTGGCCACTTTCCAACGTCACACACTGGGTCTGTCCATCACTGAAGCTGTCCGTTCGTCCGGATATGACTGTTTCCCGTCCTGTCGGGAGCTCAATTCAAACTTGGTCATCCCCTAATTCCTGCCGTCTTCCAGCTTCGAATGGAGATGCGATATGCCTGGATACCGAAGCCCTACCATCAAGTCTCAGAGGACCAGGCGACTTGGCCCACTGGACGAACTCACAAGCATCTGGGACTGTACTCTGGTAGATCTAGGTACCACTCTCAATTGTCGAAGAAAGCGATAGTAGTAGCTTGAACGGAACAGGTTTGTTATCTCTACTTACACAAGGTGCTCATATCGAGCCTCATGAGCCGCAAGGCAAACTTGGCATGCGATATTGAGTCCTCAGCTGTCAGGTACGGCACGGGATGATCCAGGCATGGTCAAACAGGTTATGGGCCGAACAACGGTCAACCAGCCTTGTCACCAATCTGGACTCACGATCAAGATCGGGCTCGACAGTGAGCAATGACCGAATTGTTGGACTGGTTTCCTGGTTCTTTCTTGGTCGACGATGATGGATGGATGATCGCGCGTCCGGTGTCGTTTAGCTCAATGCGGGGCCTTCAACGCTAGGCCCTTCCCTGCTTGAGCCCCAGCCAGTCAGCCCGGTCCATCTCCAAGAGACAAGTCAACAAGTCATGAGCTGAGCCAAGTCCAACCACTTGCTTATTACAGGGCACCTTGCATCTGGGGAAGGGCCTGGGCCATGATCGCTTCAGCCCAATACAACGGCAACAACCACATTAAATCTCGCGACGTGTCTCTCGTTTCTACAGACTATCATCACCGGACACCGGCTCCGACATCTTTCGCTACCAACGAGCGATGCACCCGTGAGATACGTATCCTCCTGTAGCTAAAGTAGCCGGTGCAGCTCCATCACACGACACACTCAGCTCTCCGGGATCAAGCAAAAGTAAGGCAACACAGCGCAACGCAACGCGACGCAAGTCTCGGCCCAGCAGGGCAACAAGGCACGAAACGGCACTGGACGCGAGTCTGACCCGAGCCGGGGAAACACAGCGCCCTATCAGACGTAACGGACCTACATTATCTTGCCGCGGCTGCTGCGATTCGCTTCCCACCGCACCAGTCCGGCCTTTCCACCCCGTCGTCTGTCGGCCTCGGCAGGTCTCAGATCTTTGTGTCGCGAGAAATATGGACGATTTCGCCGCACAGGAGCCAGACGAAGGCTACTCGGAAGATCCCCTGAACCCCGCCGCGACCGCCCAGAGCGCTGGTTATCTGGGCAAGTCTCGGGGCGGCGATGCTGTCTCGGCTCTAGCCACCAGCAGATCAACCGCCGACTTCCCGGACTGGCTGACGCGCCATATCGCCAGCCTCACCGTGCACGACAAGACCCGTGAGTTCGATGCCCCTCTGACCCTTTTGCATTTTTACATCAGGAACAAACCGGTGCAACCTGTCATCTGTTGCGGCTAGCTAGCAGTTGGTTCCTGTCGTCGCAGTAGCCCGCGCCTTGTTCAAGACACTTATGTTTCGAGACTGACAACTTGAAACAGAACTCGCAATGGCCCTCCTCGACGACCTCCCCACTAGCGTGATCGCGCAGATCGTCGAGCAGCTCAACCCCCGACTGTACATCGATTTCATCCGCTACCTCCCTCCCGAAGTCTGCCTCAAGATCCTCGGCTACCTCGACCCCCTCTCCCTCATAAACGTTGCGCGATCCTGTCGCGCCTGGTACGACTTGGCGCTCGACCGGAAACTGTGGGAGGAGCTATACTATCTAGAAGGCTGGAAGGCAAAACCCGACGAGATCGAAAGATGGGAGAAGATAGTCAACGACGATTCGTTGTCGGGCTCCGCCGGCCAGTTACCGCGCATGGTGACATCCGAAGATGGCCACATACACAAGAAGCGTGCCATCTCGGCCTCGCCGGGACTGGATGCAGGGGGCGACATACACATGGTCGACGTCGACGGCAGCCTGAAGCAGGAACCCGCGCAGATGGAGGTGGAGGAGTCGAGCATCTTCGGAGGGCCTGCAAGCGCTGCAAGACCATCCGGCCTCACAAAGCCGCTAGCCAGTCTACATGTCGACGGCTCCGGGTCGAGCACAGGATCCAGGAGGGAAGCCGCCAGCAAGGGCAAAGGAAAGGCCAGGGCAAGCTCGCCCATGGTCAGGGAAGAGTCGCTGCCCGACATGGTGCCGTTTGGCATCCAGACGCAGACGCTGTGGATGTGGGACGCTCAGGATAGCCGCTACAAGATCAACTGGAAGTACCTCTACACCATGCGGCGTCGGCTCGAGTCCAACTGGGAGCTGGGCAAATACACCAACTTCCAGCTGCCGCACCCCGACCACCCGGAGGAGGGACACAACGAGTGCATCTACAGCCTGCAGTACAACTCGCAGTATCTGGTCAGCGGCAGCAGGGATCGGACGATACGCATATGGGACCTCGAGACGAGGCGGTTGGTCCGGCCTCCGCTCGCCGCACACGCCGGCTCCGTGCTGTGCTTGCAGTTCGATTCCGATCCGGAAGAGGACCTCATCGTGTCGGGCAGCTCAGACTCAGACGTCATCCTCTGGCGCTTCTCGACGGGCGAGGTGATCCAGCGGCTGCGAGACGCCCACCGGGAATCCGTGCTCAACGTCAAGTTTGACAAGCGCATACTCGTCACCTGTTCCAAGGACAAGACCATCAAGATCTTCAACCGCCGCCCGCTGCGGTATGGCGACATGGGCTACCCATCGAAGCACGTCGACCCTGTGCCGCGGCAGGTCAAGAACTACGGCTACGCCTTCTCCCCCATGGACGACCTCCCGGTGATCCAGCCGTACACCATGATCGGCACGCTGGAAGGCCACGGTGCCGCTGTCAACGCCGTCCAGATCCACGACAGAGAGGTCGTCTCGGCCAGCGGCGACCGGCACATCAAGGTGTGGGACTGGCCCAACGGCGTCTGCACGCGCACGGTGGTCGGGCATAACAAGGGGATCGCCTGCGTGCAGTACGACGGACGGCGCATTGTCAGCGGAAGCAGCGACAACGAGGTCAAGGTGTTTGACCGTCAGACGGGCCTCGAGGTGGCCAGCCTGCGGTCGCACCACAACCTGGTGAGGACGGTGCAGGCTGGCTTTGCCGACCTGCCCTTCGGCGCCGATGACGACGAGGCGGCGGCGAAGCAAGTCGACATGGAGTACTTCAAGGCGGTGGAATCCGGCCAGCTGGACGAGCAGGACAGACCCCGGCAGCGCCGTCCGGGCAATGCGGGGTCGAGGAGGCCCGAAGACATCACGGCATACGGCGCCAAACTGCCTCCGGGCGGCGGCGGCGGCAAGTACGGACGCATTGTGAGTGGCAGCTACGACACGACCATCATCATCTGGCGGAGGGACAAGGAAGGCATCTGGAAAGACCAGCACCATCTTAAGCAGGAGGACGCGGCCGCGGCGGCAGTCAGAGTCGAGCGAAGTCCCCAACGCGCCGTCAGGAGAGCTGCGCCCAGTATTCCCCTGCATCCTTCGATGCAGGTATCAGTGCGGGCGCCGGCTGCGCAGAGGACGACGGCCGCCACGCTGCCAGTGCCGGACGCAGCATCCGGCAGCGACGGAGCCCGGACACAGTCAGCCTCGGCGCCGCCGGCGACAGGACGGCCGGCGACTCCACCGGGTACTCTCCAGATGACCGAGGTCGAGTCGCCCATCCACGCTATCGTCACGCCCCGCTCGATAGAGGAGTACAAGCAGCTGATCGACCTCGCCATCGAGAGCGGGCCCCAGGCACTGGCGCAGGCGCTCGCGTCGTACCCGACCATGCTGACGCAGCGGTCCTACCTCCAGACAGCCATCGACGGCGAACCGAGCCCCTTTGTCAGGAGCCAGCTTCGCCAGACGGTCAACACGGCGCTCATCCGGACGCAGTTCGAGCAAGCCCGCCAGCGTAGGGAAGCTGTGCGCAACTTCGAGGCGCACCTCGCCGCCGGGGAGAGTTCGACGGCAGCAGCAGCAGCAGCAGTAGCAGCAGCAGGAGCCGGGGGACAAGCACAGCAGGGGCAAGCTGCTGCTTCCACCTCTGCTGCTGCTGCTGCTCCCCCCACAGTCGTCGGTGGTGGTGCAACACCAGCTCCCGAGGGACAGGGACTGCAAGACGCGGGTGCCAACAGCAACGTTCCGCCGCCGCGTCAACTGATGCCGCGGCGGGGAGTGTTTGATCCCGCGCGGGACCGGGAGATCCATCTACATCAGGTACCTCACTCTCCACCGTCACCCCTTCCGCAGAGGCAGCCGCAGCCGCAGCCACAGTCACAGTCACAGTCACGTCAGCAGCAGCCCGAAGCCGCGACTGTTGCTGATGGAGCTGCTGCCGCTGCTCCTGCTCCTGCTGCTGCCCCGGCACTGCAGCTCGCCCCTGCCCAAGCTCGTCCCCGTCACCCGCACCTGGCCGGCACCGACGCTAATCCGCCTCGCGTGTTCAAGCTGCAGTTCGACGCCCACCGCATCATCTGCTGTAGCCAGACGAGCGTGATCGTGGGCTGGGACTTCAACAACGGCGATCCAGAGCTGGTCGAGGTCAGCAAGTTCTTCGCGCCGGTGCAGTAGTCCTCGGTGTGGGGCGGGGTTCTGATGTACTGAGTTGTTGTGAGCGGGTGTTTTTGTTAGATACAAATACTGGAGGCTGCTTCAACGGCAGACCATGTTAATGACAGAGATAATTTTGTAATCGGAAGACATGGGAAGAAGAAGCTTTAAGTGATATCGTCAGCGACGAGATATATTAAGTGTGTGTAATGTGCACGAATGGATAATCTTATGACATCGCTTGCCTGCGACAATGATAGACCCTCAAGCAAGCCAACCCGCGATGCCCTCTTATCTGGACTTTGACGACAATGGCAGGATTGCATGCCGAGCCTACTAACAGTTGAATGAACTGCCAACCAGGGACTCCGTACGCAGGGCCTACTCCATATCGCTGTGATACCCAAGGACACACCCACACTCCCTCTACCACATCCCCTACCACCTTGTCTCTACCCAGCCGCCTCCTTCACCTTTCCCCCCTCCACGGGCGCCTCATCGATAAAATTCGGCACCTCCTCCTGCATAAAACTCGGGACCGCCGTGCCGGCCCCCATCTCGGCCTCGAAGTCGACCTCCTGCCCCAGCGCCTCGAGCTCGGCATCCAGCTCCCCCTCGTCCACGTCCTCGGGCACATCGTAGCTCCTGGCCAGACTCTCCTGGATCTCGTTGCCCACATCCAGCAGATCCGCCATCTCGTCCTGCAGCCTCTCGATCTTGTCGATGTCGACCTTGCCGTACTCCTTCTTGAGTGCCTTGTTCGTCTGCTTGAGGGCGTCGACGGTCACCATGGTGTTCTTGAGGTTGTCCTGCATCGTCTGCGCCTGCTCCATGTTCCACACCTGGCTCTGGAGCTGGTCGCGCTGGGCCTCGTACATCTTGCGGCGCTGCAGGACCTTGAGGGCTTTCTGCTTGATGGCCGTCTTGCCGGGCCCGTCGCGCATGTTGGAGAGTTTGGACTGGTAGGAGGAGAGCTCGGCGTTGAGGGAGGCGAGTTTCACGTCGATGGAGGATATGCGGGTGTCGATGTTGCTGATGGCGGAGTTGAGCGTTGCTTTGGGCGGTTTGGGCGTGGAGGAGCCGAAGAGGCGGTTCATTTTGGCTGTTTTGTCTTTGCAGAGGAGAGTGGGAGTGAGGTGGTTTTTGCAAGGCAGATGTGGTGTTGAGATAGACAAGCGAGTGTGGTGGTGCTGTTGCTGGCTGTTAACCTGATGACGAGGCGTTATCGTGGCCGCCAAGGCAACAAACGGAAGGCTGCGACGCAAGGCTGAAATGAGGGGTTGGTGGAGACGTAGCGGCCCACAGCGGTGGCTTCCGAGCTAATTAATCGCCCGGGCGTCCCTCCGGTCCCGAACTTCACCGTGATGGCACGCTCAGGCAACTTCAACTTGCGTCATGATGTTGATAGCATTCGATGATACCCGTCGTCGGATCAGGTGATGTGGAGCCACGCATGGAATTGGTAATGCAAGGTAGTACAAGCTGTACTTGCTTTGCTTCTCTACAATCTAATAACAGCTCTGTCTCCCTGTGAATCAATTTCAAAAGGTGACCTGTATTGTTTCCTCGCAACTGTGCAGCACACATCGATCGTGACATTTGACACCCTGACATCACCGCAATGGCCGCTCCGAACATCCTCATCGTCGGCGCAACCGGCAAGCAAGGCCGCTCCGTCATCTCGGCCCTGCTCGACGACCGCGCCCCGGACTCGCCCCTCAAACTGCTCGCCCTGACGCGCGACCCTTCTTCAGCCAGCGCGCAAGCCCTCGCCGCCAAGCACCCCGACGTGATCGAGCTGGTAAAAGGCGACCTGACCCATCCGGAAGCCATCTTCGCCCAATGGCCCAAGTCCCACATCTCGGGAGTCTTCCTGTACACCATCCCAGGCAAAGTCTCGGAAGAGACCCAAGGCACCCGCTTCATCGACGCCGCCGTCTCCCACGGCGTCAAGCACATCGTCTTCTCGTCGGTGGACCGCGGCGGCGACGAGAAGTCCTGGCGCAACCCCACAGCCGTCAAGCACTTCTACCAGAAGCACGCCGTCGAGCTGCACCTGCGCGAGGCCTCCCTCCCCGCATCGGCGGGCTTCACATGGACCATCCTCCGCCCCGTCGCCTTCATGGACAACATGAACCCGGGCTTCTTCTGCTCCGCCTTCACGGCCATGTGGGCCGGCGCCCTGTCCCCCGCCACCAAGCTGCAGCTCGTCAGCGTGCGCGACATCGGCGTCTTCGCCTCCAAGGCGCTGCGGGAGCCCGAGCGGTGGGCGGGCAGGGCGGTCAGTCTGGCGGGAGACGAGATGACGCTCGACGAGGCGAGGGAGCATTTTAGGAATGTGACGGGCAAGGAGCTGCCGCAGGCGTGGGGGGTGCTGGGGAAGGGCATGCTGTGGGCTATCGGGGAGCTGGGCGCCATGTTCAAGTTCTTCGAGGAGGAAGGGTATGGGGCTGATATCCCGGCGCTGTCCGGGGAGGAGCCGAGTCTGCAGGACTTTGAGACTTGGTTGAGGGAGAGTAGCAAGTGGAAGGATGAGAAGTGAGGTGCTGTGGTGATGTTGGGACCCTAACCTTCTCTATACATGCTCTCCTATTCAATACCCGTTCGGTGGCTTTTGCTGACAGGATCAGAATGTACTTGCCCGTATTCACAAAGAACAATTTCTCAAGTGATTGTCACAGTGATTGGTGGTATCGCGGTATGCTCGTCTGCTTACCGCAAGTCGACTAGAGATCCATGAAGTTGCATGCTTCCCAGGCAGCTAGACGTCAGTCCAAGTTCGTTGACGATCACGCTTGGCTTGAGGATTGCCAAGCCGAAGAGAAGACATGCCATTGTCTGTAACGTCGATCCTGTCCAGGGACTTGCCTTTTGCTCGTGCCCTTCAGCCAGGCGAGCCTTATCGAGAGGACAGGAGAGCGGCTGCGGCTGCGGCTTTGGCCACCGCGTTGCTCCCATCCACGCATATGACTCTCTTGTCTGACGCTCGCAACTTCTTCCTCTAATCTGGGACTCCAGACGCAGTTCTATCCCGTGCCCACCAATACATACACACATCTCTGCTTTCCGCCTCACGGCGCCACCATAGTCAACCCATGCACCACCCCATCAAACTCAAACTCCGCCAGCTGCACCTCAGGCCAGTACGCATGCCCACTCCTCCACCCCAGCACCCTTCCCCCATTAGCAGCGACCCTCTCCAGCACAGTATGAATATCGTGCACCTCGATGTGGTGCAGCACCGTAGCCGCGATGTGGCAGTTCCGGTCGACGAGCCCGGGGTGGAGGTACAGCTCGCCGAAGAGCTCGCCGCGCGGCCAGGACGAGGTGAAGACGCGGGGCAGGTCGCCGTAGCGCGGGGTCTGGACGAAGCGCTAGTTGAAGACCGAGGCATAGAAGGCTTGGGCTTTGGCCAGGTCGCGGACCGCGGATGCGGAGGAAGGAGATGCGGCTTATTAGGTCGGTTGGTTGTTGTTGGCGTCGGGGCGGAGCTAGGGGGAGGGGAATGGGAGGGTTTGGAGGAGGACATTGTGCTGGTTGAGACGAGGACCGGAAGGCTGGGGAGTAGTGTAGTGGGAATAGAAGGAGATTGGAGAGGTGTGATGTTGGAGGACAGGGGTGGCCATAGTTGCATCGGACATGAGCGACATGTTTATGGCTTTTAACAAGTATATATCTGAGAGCGCACTTGTTGGCCCAGATATCGTTGCCAGCTATCCCAAGCCGCAACTCGTTTGACATCGTGCGGCGACAAGCCTAAAGGACAAGTCATACGACCGGGCAGGGTGCGTTAGTTGTCCTCATTTGCAGGCCCAGCAGACTGTTTCCCCCTCGAACCTTCAAAGGAAAGACGATACTCAACTGAGATCTACCGTTGCTGGACGGACAACCATGCCTTGTCCGGAATGAGCAAGGTGGCACAATCCAACACAGCTTATATCGCTGGAGGATCGCTCCATCATCTCTTCTCAACAGGCAGAAACAAAACCTAGCTGCCTTTTCCATGGTCACCCAAGTTTCTATCTTGTCATGTTTACGCAGCAAGTGGTCAACATCGAAACGGGGCGAGCGCAAGGGGTAAACACTCAGCTTCTGATCCTGCCCCCATGCCAGCAAACCACCGCAATGCGAAGTCCTACGTACCCTTTCAGGTCATTGCACCAGTTGACGGGATAAAGGGCATGCTACTCGATAAATTCAATTGGGGTATACTCGATATGCAGTAAAGACCGCGAAGCACCTGTGCTAAGAACGATGGCACCCAGTTCCCTGAAACGACGACTTCAGCTACCCTGTCACAAGTTCTTTTCCTTCCTTCCATCCCAGATATCTGAACCCAACTCCCAAGCGAACGGGTATCTCAAGAATCACACCATCCGCTCCCATTCTCTTCCACACTTACACCGCAGTAGAGGTAGGAACGGCAGTCTTCTCGTTCGAGTTATTCTCCTGGTGCCCAAACCGCAGCTTCTCATCAGCATCGAACTGGTTGCGCTCGGCCAGCAGCACCGCCTTGCGCGTGTTGTGCGTCTTCCACGCCGGCGTGCCGATGTACCTGACGCTGCCCGGCTTGGTGTCGTCGAAGATGTGCTCGACCTCCTCGAGCGGCTTGTTGGCCGTCTCGGGGAAGAGGAAGAAGACGTGCCAGAACATGGCGAAGCAGAAGACGGCAAAGACCACGTATGTCTTCCACGTGATGTTGGCGAAGGCGGGCGGGACGAAGTAGGCGAGGGCGAAGTTGAAGGCCCAGTTGGCCGAGGTGCAGAGGGCCACGGCCTTGCCGCGCTGCCGGAGCGGGTAGAGCTCCGGAGGGTAGGTCCACGAGACGGGGCCCCAGGTCGGCGCGAAGGAGGCGACGAAGAGGTAGGTGGAGGCGATGATGGCCTTGGCGGGGGGTCCCGTGACGGACATGGACACCGAGGCCGAGGCGAACTCGCCGGGGCGGGCGGGCCGCGAGTAGACGGCGAACAGGCCGGCGTTGATGCAGAGCCAGAGGCACATGAAGAAGGCGCCGATGAGGAGGGTGGGCCGGCGGCCCCAGCGGTCCATCCAGAGGAGGGCCGGGATGGTCATGACGACATTGATGGCGAACTGGATGCCCGAGGGGGGCAGGACGTCGTCGCCGAGGCCGGCCATGGTGAAGACGTAGGTGATGTAGTACATCATGACATTCATGCCCGTGAGCTGGGACCAGATCTGGGTGAAGACGCCGATGTGGGTGCGGTTGATCATGTTGGGCTTGAGCAGCTCGAGGTAGGTGACGTCGGCGTTGCGGCGCTCGAACTCGACCATCTCGCGGATCTCCTCCATCTCGCGGTTGACCCAGGGGGAGTTGGGGTCGCCCTTGCCGTGGACGAGGGTCAGGACGGCCTTGGACTCCTCCCAGCGGTCCTTCTTGGCAAGCCAACGAGGAGACTCGGGAAGGAACAGCAGGCCCAGGAACAGCAGCATAGCGGGGATCATCTGCAGACCCCACGGAAGACGGAAGGCGGCCCTGCCGTTGATGAAGGAGCAGCCGTAGCAGATGAAGAACATGATCAGGATTCCCCAGGTGATGGCCCACTGCTGGAAGCCGACGAGGCGGCCCCGCTTGCTGGGTGGTGCGAGCTCGGAGATGTAGACGGGGACCTGGGCAGAGCAGATGCCGACCGAGAAGCCGTTGATGATACGGCCGACACAGAGCATGGGGATGTTAACCGAGGCGCACACGATGATGGAGCCGATGACCCTGCCGTTCGTTAGCTTCAAGAGAAATTGGCCCTCAGGTATGTGGTATGAGCTACAGATGACGCAGCCGGCAGTACTTACCAGATAATGGATCCGATCTGGATGGAAGTCTTGCGGCCAAGCCAATCCGAAAGGAATCCAGAGACCAGGGCGCCGAGCCAAGACCCGCCGGGCATGGCAGCAGTGATGCCGCCCTGGACATCAGGCTTGGGCCCGATACACTTTCCATCGGCGGTGAAACCGAGCTGGTTGAACTGGCATAAGTAGGGTTGTGTAGCGATGATGGCCGACATGGACGAGATATCGAAGCCAAACAGCCCGCCGCCTTTGAAGCTGTGTTAGTTACATAGCACTTAGGCAACGTAGCCAGGAAGGTCCATTTTGCGGAGTGAGCATCGCTGCTTCGTTCGGCGACGGTGTAAGTGAGCGTGGACGTGGGTAGAACTCACCAATGACGGCGACGGCCGCGATGAAGTAGATGTTTCCGGCCTTGTGCATCTTGACAGATGTCCGAGTCAAGAGTCTAAGAGATGGGGCACCCTACTTCCTGGGGGGGGGTGGTTAAAACAAGGGAAACAAAAAGAGATGTTTGGGTGTGAGGGGATCGCGGGCTTTTATTCAACGACGAAGTGCGGTGGCAGGTATTGCGGAGAAGACCAGTCGACGTAACATTACCCCGAAGCATAAGGTAGTATAGCATGTGGTGTGGTTGGTCCGGGCTCTGGGAAAAGCTTCATGTTGTTGAAGCCGATCAGCAGGCTTGTCAATGGTTCTGCAGATTCCTTGTTGCATCCCTCCACTGCAGCACCCCGTGTTCACCTCTCCGCTCTCCACGGTCGCTTTGTTACCCCTGCTCCTCCCCCAAGAATAGCCATACGGTACATCACTGACTGTCCACCAAAGTACCTCTAGGCCAAGGGCTTCTCATGGAAGTCGCAAATGTTCGGGATTTGTTCACGTGGTACCAGTATATTGCGGGTTTTCCCAGAGAGAGCAGCTTCACTCAACTGGAAACAGGAACTGCGACTCTCGGGATGCGATGCCACGGAAGAATAGGTAGCATGTGCTCTATGAAAATGCCCTGCATATTGTGTGACTCTCGTAAGATGAGAGCGAACTGATCGCGAGGTCAACACTTAGGTTGTGCCCCGCTGCTCGGCTTGGCCCCATCTCAAAGCTGCAGAGGAAGGCCCAAGAACGGCTAAAACGGCCAGGTTTCGAGTCCTGGATCCGGGGTCTTCTGCGATCCTTCTTTTCCTTCCCCGGCGTGGGGAAGAACGGCACACTCCATAAAACCGCCATGTTGGCCCCCGAGCCAATCAGCAGAAAGACGCGGAGATCCTGGTGATGTCGATCCATCGGCCCTGCTTGTTTGCTGGTTCGTAACCGATGCAGGCGATGTTCGATGCTAGCCATGTTTGACACCTTGTTGTTTGGGGAAATGATTCGCTCAGGCCGCCAAAGGAATGGGAACTGGGTGGCATGCATGGCACCATGCGGCCGAGTTTGGAGCAGGGGTGTACACGTAAGTGCGAACAGTCGCACAGATGCCCAAAACACTCGATCACATTTTGCTGCAATGCTACCATCAATACGCAGTAATAGACAACTTACGATTCACGCCTCTGCCTCTTCACCCTCGACACATGTTTGCCTGTCTTCCATTTCCAGCACCAGCACCTGCTGTTGTTGGTTCTCAAGGTGCGCTTCTCGCATTGTTACGTCAATCTGACCAATTAGCGCCCTCCTCTCCGGCGCATGAGGCCACCTGCTCTAGCGAACGCCTCCCGTCGGCTTACCACAGTAGTGCCGGTAGTTGCCGTGACGTCATGGCGCCACTTACCTCATTTCAGGCCCTGCTCTGCTTGGCTGCCGGGAACCCGCTAACGGGCCGAAAAGAACAGTGTGGAGAGAACTTTGCAGCACCCCGGGGTTAGGTAGTCGTTGGTTACGACTTACAAGTGCTTCTCGCGGTCAGGTGGCCTGCCAAACAACAACCCCAGCGGGGGAAGTTTCCGTCTTTGGGCATCAGGCGGTTTGTTTCGAGCCTCGTATTTGCAGCTTCATTCATAACTAATGAAGAGTCGATCACGGGAGGTATAACTTTACGGAAGTGCATAGATCAGGTCACTGAAGGTGAATGAGAGCGTATTTGACTTTGGTGCGAGGACTGACTCTATGTCTTGGAGTCTTACGACTCTCACGAGTCTCACGAGAAGGAAGCATGTCCTTCATCGCACAGGCGTGACGACGAGCTGAACCACAATGGATAGACTCCTGCCGGTTTGTGTACCCCTGGCACCGAAGTCGTCCAATAGGGCTCCATTCAGCTCCGTCCGAGTCCCAGTTGGACCGCACCTTTTTCAGTGATTCTGATCGAGACATGCCCTCGGCGCAAAACAAACAAGCGAGAGATCCATAGGCAGTAGGTTCAGCTCCAGCATGATATGTATAAAAGATTTACACGGGGCTCCACGACATCCAATATGCCATAGATGGGATCGACGACGAAGCCATCCGATGAGTACGTAGATCGCAAATGCTACACGTGCCTTGCATGCGCACACTAATAAAGGCAAGGCGACGTGAGGTTGCAAGCGCGCCATCCCTTGGTCCTACTGTACCACCCCTCCGGGTCGTAGATCGATTTGCGAGGACTTCGGGCTGACTGGGCTGGCAGATGTGATAGCCCGCGGTTTGCGACAACGCTCTTCCACAAGGGATATGCGGTCGTCCTACTATGTGTAGAAGCCAGGTGGCTGACGTGGCTGACATGACGCATAGCTATCCCTCCCGCGGCCCACAAGCGTTCTCCTTACACATATCAGCCTGTGAAGTGCCGCCGAGCCTCAAAGCCTTCCACATCGAAGCCAAGCCTATGACAAGTGGGCCGTGTGCTGATGAGTGCTCCATGCGTTCGGCCAAGTGGCCGAGTAGATGTCCGCGGTCTCGGCATGCTTCGCATCCGTCCCACAGGCCACCCGCCCAGTTCATCCCACCCGGGGCTAACATACTCATCGACTTCCACCAAGCTACCCAGCACAGCTTCCGAAGTAGGCAGCTTCAATACCGAGGAAACCCCACAAACCGCCCTGCGTCAAGACTCAAAGGTGTATCTCAGGTTATACCCGGTGAACTGCATCACAGGCAGCATCGCCAGCCAGGACGCGACCCACTGTCCTAGGCTCGGGTTCTTGACCTGTAGCCGTATCCAAGGAATACTCGACCTCAGCTTCAACCCGGGGTGCAGTTTCTCGACAGCGACAGGATCACCGATTCCAGAGACGAAGCCCGTTCCCTGTCTCTCCATCCAGGTCCCGCTGACCAAGTTTGCGAACCGTCTCGTCCACCTGTGGATAGTCACAACCAGCGGATTCATCGCGTCGAAGATGAGTTCGCCCGAGGGAAAACGAGTGCATAGGCTGCGGATGAGGTCGTGGACTTGTGCCTCCTCGATATAGTACATCAATCCCTCGATCACGACAGCAGTCGGCCTGTCGTTCGGTATGGACGCGATGACGCTCTCGTCCAGGGCGGATCCCGCAATAAGCTTGTAGTCCCCCGCCGGCTCGGGCAGCAGCTTGCGACGGAGCTCGACGACATCCGGTAGGTCGAGATCGATCCAGCGCACATTGGCACCGAAGCCAACTCTGTGAGCCCGGGCGTCCAGACCGCAGGCGATGTGCAGGACCGTCAGCTCGCGATCCTTGTTCTGATCCAGGAACTCGCGGGTCCAGGCGTCGAAACACGCGCTCCGGAAGCAGATGGCGTCGCGTGTGATGGGCGAGATCCCGATGGAGTTGAAGTCGTAGTCTATCTGCTCCGCTACGTACCCGGCCCATTTGTCGTTCGAGATGGGCTCTGGTTGGTGACAATCGTCTACACGGCAGGCCAGTGACAACAGCAGTGTTGCCGCCGTGCCTGTGAGGGCTATCTTGGACTTTGAACTGTCTGGTACGGGTGGTGGCTCAGTCATTCTGGAAACAATGAGGCCGGTATTGAGGGACGGATCTTATTCTTCAATGATCTCGAAAGTTGAGGCAATTACGAATATTCATTCGAGGTTGGACAGCGCAATGTGTGCGGTCGTGCTAGCTCTAAATATCCCCATGTCGAACGAGGGACGGAATTCGGTGGTCCTTATCGCGTTCACCTTCGATGCCCACATCTCCATGGCTCAGTGTGCTGTGCCGCGTGCGTGCCAAGCTACCTTAACCGAAAACAGGAGGAAAAAGAGATCGACATCCAGAAGTGGACGGACAAGCGCCGATGGTTAGTAATATCGGCGCCGGGTTCCAAAAGGGACTTTCAACGCCGCGTCGCTCCCACTATAGCGATGAGTATTGAGGAACGATCAGTAATAACGTCGCCGTCAGCAACGAGGTGAAGCACGCGGACAGGATCTAACACGGCCAATCCTACCTTGTGTGGTGAGTTACAAGGATCCTTACCCCACCTGTCTACGTGCATACATTGGATTATACCACAACCTCACTTATACGCCTAGCAGCCGATTTCGACACAATTCGCCCTGCAAACAATAACACGTAGAGTGCCATGGTCACCAGGTCCTGCCAACAAATGTATTGCGGAAAGCACGCGAGATTGCGAGATTATCAGGACTCGGTTTTCACCAAGTCAACTTTTGAGCGATTGATACATGACGAGCCATGTGAGAAACGGCCTGCACGCTGCTGACAGTGGACCAGGCGAAACCCAGAGAAAGAGATCCCACGACATTTCCCTCCGTATATTACGGTCATTGAAATCTAGAAAGATATGTGAAAAGGAAGGACTCCTCGCCTTCGAAGACACGTTTCCAGCGCGGAACCACCCAAGGGGTAGCAACACCGCCATCGACATTCGATAGAACCGGACCGTCGCTTCAAAGAGCCTCGCCGTTCTCCTTGGCCCATGCAAGCTTGGCCTCCCTGTCCAGAGATGCCACGTAGCTGATGGTAGTATTATCAACAGCCGCCACATACGTCCTGGCCCCATCGACAATGTGGAAAGTATCCGGCCGCAGACACTCTTCCCCGGCGGAAGCAGCAACCTCGACATCCTCGCCACGACGCAGCCTTCCAGCCGAGTTGGACCGCCACGAGTACGACCCCCCCTGCGCCGTCATCGACTCGCTGGTCTTCGCACAAGCCGGGTCCGAGTTGAGGACGATGGCGCACAGGTTGCCGCTCTGCGCCCCGTGAATGATGTGCGTGGTGCGCCCGCCGCCCGGGGCCGAGGTGAGCTGCGTGTTGGTCGAGAGGATGAAGCTCGTCGCGCCGATGCTGCAGCACTGGCCGGGCGAGGCGTTGCCGCACTGCCAGAGCCCGTCGGAGCCGTCGCACATGTTGTTGGTCTGGTAGAGGCGTATGTTCCCGCGGAGCTGCTGGCAGGCGACTGGTCCTAGGAAGAGGGCCGTGGATAGCAGGGCGATGCGGAGGATGTTGGAGACCATGGTGGAAGTTGGGTTTCTGCTGCTCGGTCTTTCTTAGTATGGGTGTAGAGGGTTTGGTGGGAGTGCTAGACTTACAACTGCGAGTTGGCCGAGAGGACAAAGTGCAAGTGGCGATAGGCTGAGAGATTCTGTTACTGGTAAGATGGGAGACAAAACTCGGAGCTGGTTTATCGACGCACATTGCTAGACGAGCGATTGCATGGGTATTTATACGATGACGCAGACCAGAGCAGAGCTACAGCTACCGCCTGGCGGAGTAACTTCATGAGAGCTGGAGCTCCGGTCGCCTAGGCTGACCGTTGACGAACAGTAGGTTCTACACTCACAGCATCGAGTACCACTTTCCTTATTGAGTGCAGAGACTGAAAGTGAACAGTGATCGTCGGTTGCTCACTCAGTCCAAGTCGCACTGCAGCACCCAAGGCCTTGATGACGAGGGCGGCCGGCGAATGAGTTCGCCTGCTCACGCTTCCTATACGACGTCGCATGGAGTTCACTGTTCCGTCAAGACTGAAAAAGAGCCTAGGCTGCCATTGCGAGCTGAGGTGAGCGTGGCCCATGATTAATGCCTACTACCTCTATGCTTACCTCTATACAGCGGGGCATACGAACCCAACACGGCTGACGAATAAGCTCCCCGGCTCACGCTTTCTTTACGACGTCTCACGGTTACCGGGCTCCGGTGTAGACCTACCTTTACTGATCTGCAGCTTTTTGTTGACGTGTAGCTCTCTAGTCGGCATGCACGCGGGTTCAATCAAGTAAGTATACTAGGTCTGAGGTCATAGCCAGATGTAGCGAAGCACTGAGTGAAGTCGATGTCCACTTGGAAGTTCAATTTAACCTCGATCACGTGACTTCCTGTTCGCCCATTTCCAGCAACGCGTCTCGTCACGTCTCACTGAATTTGAAGACGGACCCAAAGAACTTCATTTACTAACCCACACGCCGCTCCTACTCGATTTCGATCCATTTGTCCTTGCATATCGACTAGAAAAAGCCTGGCATTACGCTCCACGTGGCAGAAATGTCATCGCCGACGGGTCAAAAGCGGCCAGCGGACGACAAAGACCGTTCGGTGTCTCCCCCACCTCTAAAGCGGAAGGCGCGGAGCACCATCAGCAGTAGGTCCCGCGGGACGACCATCCAGTCCCCTGTTTTTGGCTGGCTCTTTTCCTGACATGACCTCCGTCCAGAATCGGCTGTCGCCCACTTCTTCACCCCGACCTCCAAGAAGCCCAAAGACCGGACAACATGGAGCGAACGCAGCGCGGGCGACGGGATACCAGCTACCCTGTTGGTGGCCAAGTACGTGCCTGAGAAGGGCGACGACGAGGCACTACCCAAGAGACGGAAGATCGCCGCCTTCGATCTCGTATGCTCTCTCGATAGTCAGTCACAAGAGGGGCTTTGGCTGATGTGGACCAGGACTCGACCTTGATCACGTCGGCTTCTGGCAAGAGGCACAGCGACAGTGCCACAGACTGGAAGTGGTGGGACAGGAGTGTCCCTACCAAGATGAAGCAGCTGTATCACGAAGAAGGGTCGGCGCAGTACACGATTCCCAGTTACTTTCTATGCGAAGCCCGACTGACATGGTGTCCGTCGCAGTTACCGAGTCATCATCCTCACCAACCAGGGCGGCCTGACCCTGCACCCCGACCCCAACTCCAAAGCACCCAAGAGAAACTCCACCGAACGAGTATCCAACTTCAAGCAGAAAGTGAACGCCGTGCTCACCCAGCTGGACATCCCTCTCACACTGTATGGCGCAACGGGCAAGGACATCTTCCGCAAGCCGCGAACGGGCATGTGGAAGGAGATGTGCAAGGACTACGGTCTGGACGAGTCAGACATCGACCTCCAGAACAGCATATTCGTCGGCGACGCCGGAGGTCGAAAGGCGTATCTGAAGGGCGGGAAGGCGATACCCAAAGACTTCAGCTGCTCCGACCGGAACCTGGCCGAGAACATCGGGATACCCTTCAAGGCGCCCGAGGAGTTCTTCCTCGGTGAGAACCCGAGGGACTTTGCGAGGGACTTCGACCTGGTGAACTTCCCGTTTGCGGGCGACCACGAGGAGATCAAGTTCGAGAAGAAGAACGACCAGGAGCTGGTGCTCTTCTGCGGGCCGCCCGGTGCCGGGAAGAGCACCTTCTTTTGGAAGCACCTTAAGCCGCTAGGTTTTGAGCGGGTAAATCAGGATCTGCTGAAGAGGTGCGGTGTCTTAACTCTCCGTTGTCTCTATATAGTGCATTGACTGACAGCGCCATAGCAAGGACAAGTGCTTCAAGGCTGCTACTGAGTTGTTGCGCGACGGAGAGTCTGTGGCTGTTGGTACGTAAGGGAGTCGACCATTTATATACGTTGCATACCACGCTCGACTTTACTGATCTGCCCAGATGCTACAAACCCCGACCCAGATACTCGAGCGCAGTGGGTGGCACTGGGCAACAAGCACAAAGTTCCAACACGATGTGTCTGGTTCCGGACGCCGATCCAGCTGTGCGAGCATAACGATGCTGTCAGATCCTTGAACAAAGAGGTGAGTGACCCGTAGATGCTCGATGCACACCCGTCCACCAACTGACATGCCGCAGCTCAATCCGGAGGAGAGACAGCCCCTCCCAAAGCTGGCCTTTACCGGTTTCACGTCTCGGTTCAAGGAGCCGAAGCTCAAGGAGGGATTCCAGGACATTGTCGAAGTGGACTTCAGGTTTCGTGGCACAAGGGCTGAGTATGATATTTGGGCCAAATACTGGCTGTAGTCCATCGATATGTTCCTCACGGACCGTCCAAGTCCACAGTTGCCTTCGCTGGAAATGGCCTTGCGGGTCTATTAAGTTGCGCCGCAAACCTGCCCTACATTGGTACAATCTGATTGTCGATAAACATATCCCTGCCCAAGCCGGCCGGCCAACGTTTGTTTTTTGGTGATTGTGAGCTACCTAGGCACAATCTGTTTCGGAGTGCATCCGGTCTCAAGGGCCGGACCGGAGGTGGCGTCATGCAACACGGCGATCGCGCCTTCCCCGCACTCCGGTAGCCATCCGAATTGGCGGCATGTACAAGTACAATACGGACTGCTTTACCTTGGCGGTGTTTCTACACGGTCCCCGACTCTCATACGTGCGGCGCGCATCAGTAATAAAGGAGACGGTTCGTGAACATGGCAACATCCAGCGCCGGGAAGCCACAAGCGAGCGCAGACTACGACCTCTCGACGCCTCTCAACTCTAAAGATGCGGTCGGCCTGCGTCAAGGCCTGGCCTCTTACGGCGACCCTCACTTCTCCCTGTTTCTGCGCAAGGTCTTCATCAAAGCCCTAGGCTACAGCGAGGATGCGCTCTCACGGCCCATAATCGGAATCGTCAACACCTACTCCAGCTTCAACCCGTGCCACGCCAACATCCCCCAGCTCATCGAAGCCGTCAAGCGGGGGGTGCACCTCGCCGGCGGCCTGGCGATAGACTTCCCCACCATCAGCTTGCACGAGTCCTTCTCCTCGCCGACGAGCATGTACCTGCGTAACCTAATGAGCATGGACACGGAGGAGATGATCCTGGCCCAGCCAGTCGACGCCGTCGTGCTAATAGGGGGTAACCAACGCCCCCCCCACCCCCCTTTTCAGCACCACATCCCTTCTCGCACACATGTCTGACATTTTCCAAGGCTGCGATAAGACCGTCCCCGCCCAGCTAATGGGCGGCCTGTCCGCCAACAAGCCCATCCTCCACCTCGTGACGGGCCCAATGATGCCGGGAAGCCACAACGGCGTCCGCATAGGCGCCTGTACCGACTGCCGCAGCAGCTGGGCCTCCTACCGCGCTGGCGCCATCGACATCGAGGAGATCTCCGCCATCAACGAGGAGCTCGCGCCCACGGCGGGCACATGCGGTGTCATGGGCACCGCGTCCACCATGGCCGCCCTCCTCGTCGGGCTGGGCCTCATGCCCTTCGCGGGAGCCACCGCGCCCGCCGCGTCGTCCGCCCGGCTACGCGTCGCCGAGGCCACCGGCTCCGCCGCCGTGGCCGCCGCGGGGAACCCGGCATTGCGACCGCAGACGCTGCTGACGCGGGAGTCTTTCCTGAACGCCCTCACGGTCCTCCAGGCCATTGGGGGCAGCACCAACGCCGTCGTGCACCTGATGGCCATCATCAACCGCCACCCAGGGCTGACCGGCCCGCCCATAACCCTCTCCACCGTCGACGAGGTCGGCCGCTCCGTGCCCCTACTAGTAGACCTCAAGCCCAGCGGCGAGGGGTACATGACCGACTTCCACAACTCGGGCGGTATGGCCGCCCTCCTGCACCAACTCCGCCCCCTCCTCCACCTCTCCGCCACGACCATATCAGGCCGCACCCTCGGCGAAGAACTCGACTCCTCCCCTACTACCATGGGCCCTGCCACGGGTAGTCCCCTATCCGTCATCTCCCCCCTCTCCCGCCCCCTGTACCCGTCCTCCTCCCTCGTCGTGCTGAGGGGAAACCTCGCCCCCGGCGGCGCCGTGATGAAAGCCAGCGCGAGCAAGGACCGCCGCCTGCTGTGCCACCGCGGCCCCGCGGTGGTCAGTCGTGGATCTAGGCAAAATGACTTTGCTCAGCAAGATACCTTGGCTGTTCT
>JANBVN010000266.1:0-16545 GCA_030052785.1 Coniochaeta hoffmannii
CTAACCCTAACCCTAACCCTAACCCTAACCCTAACCCTAACCCTAACCCTAACCCTAACCCTAACCCTAACCCTAACACCCTAACCCTAATTAGTGTGCCCGGCCGAAACAGCTGCCGGCATCGAACCCCACTGCTGACCAAGCGCAGGTACTCTGCTCGACAGCAAATCCACACCAGGTCGCTGCGATACATCCGACGAGAAGATATCCTTAGGACTTGAGAACCGGCACCGGCACAGCCAGGGATGTAGCCACAGACGCATATCCGTCGGCAGACCTAACTAACCCCATGCCGCCCCCATCTCTGTCTTGCCCTGCCGTGAACTCGTCTTGTGGCAGCGACGTCTCAACATTCGGAAGCTCAGCAAGCCAAGCCCCGAAGTCGTACGGATCTTTCTGTTCGCCGCCCTGTCCCTCTCCTCCGAGGCCATGCCGGTCACCACACCCGATCTCGGGTCTTCCGCCCCAACCCCAAACAGCTTCTCTCCCCTCTCCAAACGCCCACCTGAAAGTCCCTGCTCCTCGGGCGTCGTTACAGATCCACACCCCAAATCCACACTGACAGTGGGCAAAGAAACTTCAAACTCATTCAAACCCCCCCCGGCTGATCGCTCATCTCTAATTCATCCAACCCCGGCTCCCCAACCCACCCGTTACCCAGCCTCCCCTATCCCAAGGCCCCGTCTGCCTTCCTCCAGACATCATACAGCCGGGAGGGTGCCTTTTCCGTCCCCACTAGCCACAGCATTACTCCCCCCAGCCACCGGCGGTAGATAACCATCCACACTCTATCCCTTGACGCCATCCCGTTTCCCTTTCTCTCTTCTCGTCTCTCTCGTCCTGGTGTCGGTACCCCTTACGTCACCAACCGTCCCCGTCTTCCATTTCCCCGCTCTCCCTGACACCCCTCCCACACCGCCTCCCAGCCTGTCCCGGCTTGTTGACGGCGGCTGCGGGCGGCAGACAGTCCCGACTTCAACCGCGGTCTCGAGGTCGCGCAGCGCGGTCAGGATGTCGGCCCAGGAGGAGGGGTGGAAGTGGTTTGCGGCGTGGAGGTCGGAGATGGTAAGGATTGTTGTCGTTGTTAGCGGGGTGGGGGGTGGGAACATGGTTGAGGAGGAGGTACGTCCGTTGTTAAGTCGGTAGCATTGTTGACCTTCAAGATGTTGGGAGACTTGAGAAAGGTTTGGAAGACCTGTCAGAGTATATTGGTGAACACAAACTTAAGTAGGTGGTTTGCTTGACTCTGTGTTCTAGAGGGATCGATGATCCCACGCTGTCTCGTTAGTGAACGGAACTCTGTGTTTGAAGTCTTCATTCTCCCCCAGTTTCAGACCTTTTTTGTGGGTGGCGTCCTAAGTTTTTGTGTGTGTTTCTGGGGCTTAAGGTGAGTTAGAGGTAAAGACGTCTGTACCTAGCTGAATGAAGTTTCATTTCCATTTGAACTATAACTCTTTCGAGTTCGCGGGATATAATAATGTCCACTCGTACTACTATGTATCTCCACTACTGAAATAATACCTGTGGCAATGAGCCCGGAAATGCAGGTCTGAATCATGTATCCACCACGCCGTCTTCAACTGTGAGCCGTCCTCATTCGCCAGAAACGCACATCTCGTACATGGAAACCATGCTTTCTATAAAGCGCCAGATTCATACCGTAACAACTTCCACCATGGGCCAACCTCCAAACTCACATGACGAACCTTCCCCTGGGAATCCCGACCCTACTTCCCCGACTACCATCCCACGATAGCCCATCATCCCCTCAAAAATGTGCTAATAAACAACAAGTCCGTACGTTCCCCCTCCGCTCCCCTTCCACCAATCCCCACGCCATGCCAGGTAACTCACTACACCAACGGGCAGCGCCTCTGTGCCCACCCCACTGCGACCGCCACCACCCTCCTCCTCTCCTCCGTCCTCCCCTCCTGGGCGCACCTCTTCTGCTCTCGACCGCGACACGCACGATCCAGTTCCTCCTCTCCCTCCCCTCGGTCCCCAACCCACACCGCCTCGACGCCCTGCTCGGCAGCATGGACCCGGGCCAGCCGCTGCCACAGCTGCTGTGCGCGACCAAGCTCTTCGAACCGATATACATCCACGGCGTGGAGGTTTTCACCGCCGCGATGAGCGCACCGTCACCCCAAGGCTACAGGCGCGTTTGCTATCTACATTGGCTGAGGAGGTTGTTGGTAATCTTGATTGACTGCCACCCTGGCGCAGCCTATCTGTTTGTTACTTTTTGCTGTTCGTCTCGCATCGGAATTCATTTGACATGTACTGTACGAAGATAGCCACAACTATGACGGTTGAATTGGCCACAACTTGAAAGCGCGCGATGGAAGTGCTGTACAATAATACACCGTCGAGAGGACCAGGTGTCCAGGCGTTGGTGAGGAATTGGACTTCTCCGATTCACAGCACGTCTTTCGTGGGAAGCGTGTCTCTCCTCTTGGCGTCTTGACTGAGCGACAGCTAGAGCGCACCACAGACTCCATTCCGATGCGGATTCCTGCCCCGGTTCTTGCGCCTCTTAGGGCTTCCTACCACTACGGCCCAACGGCGGGAAACCGACGACCAGCCAGTACGCCAAGGCCGTCGCTTCGTAACTGCAAGCCGACAATAGCTCCCTACCAACATCAGCCAGGACCGACTCTGTCAGCCAAAAAAAAAAAGAAAAATTTTCTTTAAAAAGAAAAACAAGCGCTGAGGAAACACTGGAATGGCCGGAGCCTCAGACTCTGAACAAGCGGCCGACAAACGCGACCTGTCATAACACAGAAACCACTACTCCCTCCCTCCAACCTCTTACCTCCCATCCGACTTCATATCCCCCCCCGATGCCTCACCAGCCTCGACAGGAAGCGAAGCGGCAGCAAGAACGAAACGGCAATCGCCAGTTCGTCCTCCTCCCGTTCCAGCCACGATCCCCCCGAAAGCTCATCCCCAGCAGCATCTCTCCCTCCCCTCGCACCGTCCTCCCCACAAGCCCCGCCATCGCCGGCCGGGTCCGGCGCCATCTCCGGACCCGGAGACGCAACCAGATACCAAGGCAGCGTGGTCTTCCTGTCCTCCTCCCATCATGCCGTCGGCGGCGCCCTCCTACCATCCCGATACACCCGAAAGTCTTGCTGGAGTAGCAGTCGATCCCGAGTGCTTTCTCCTTCGCAGCGGGTCATCCCTTTCCATCCCTGCCATCTCTTGCCGTCGGCCGATCACACTTTCTCCACCGAAGGACCCCGTGTTATCCGCCTCGGCACACCTACCTCCCTAACTCGGGCAACCCCGGAGACGAAGATGCCGGAGGTGGAGGTGGAGGCGGAACCCTTGCCGCAGCCCCGGACACGGTGGGTAGACACGGCAGTACCCCCATTCCGCAGGAGTGAGCTGCCCGTGGTATTCTTGTCGGCAGGCGATGAGAGGTGGTTGTCGGGGGCTTGAGGGGTGCGGCTAGGGGCCGGACGGAGCTCCGGGCCGGATGGAGAGTGAAAGCGTTGTGCCCACGCCCCGGGCCGTTAGCAAGACCGGACTTCGCACCACTAGGTCATTGCCGCCACAGACTCCCTCTCCACCACCACTGGGTCCTCCCCCATTATCTCCACCACCCTCCTCCTCCTCCTGTTGCTCCTCGTCGCGACGCTCAGCAGCTGGATGTCCCCGGGACGAGCCTGATCGCCGCGTCGCTCATGCCAGTCCCTACGTTCCGCCAGCCGGTGGGGGTGGCGGCAGCGCATGCCGGCGGCCGGCAGCCATGCCGTCTGGCTGTTGGGCAGTAGCATCAGGTAGCGGTGGCCTTTGCCATGTTTGAGGCAGTCGAGGATCTTGGTGAAGGTCCACGCTGAGGGCTGGGGAGATGGGGTTTGGTTGGTTGCGGGCCTCGTGTAATGTTTGCTAGCGAGGCTTGAGGTGGTTGGTCGGGCGATGGGTTCTCATAGAGGGTAGTGACCAATAGTTGGTGGACGGCGGAGATCCATTGACGAGGAAGCCACTGAACAGAGCCCAAGATGGCGGAGGGTCGTATATATGGCTGCTTGATCTGGTGGAAGGGATGTTAGGCGATCGATGTCAAGAGCAGCCCGTATATGACCGAGGTCATGCACCGGAAGAGCCTCTTTGAGCAGGTCTAAGCGCCAGTATGTCTCCAAGAGACGAGTCCTTGGTGCTTTGCATGCTGAGGCATCCTACCGGGGCAAAGGGCTGCAGGAAAAGACAGTACTCCCGATCGCCGATCTTTCTTAGCGGACGAGTGTCCGTGGTCGGGCCTGCGAATACGCCGTGACCTTGATTTGAAACGGCGAGACGAGATTGAGATGTGGTGCTCTTCGTGCTGGCAAGCAAACAGCCTCGAGTTAGCCCCTTTACCTTCCCGACAAGGGAGCAGGGGGCCGTCAGGACGGATCGACCCTCCTTCGCGCAGCCTAACAAGCCCCTTGAAGATGCACCGTTCTCCTGGAGCAGGGAAGTCCCAAGCGATGATAGACGCTAGCTGAAGCTATCAACCTCAAATGGCAAGGACTCTTTGATCTTGCAGAGCTTCCTGGGGTGGGCACAGAGCGGACAGCTTTGAATGTGGCCGGACAACTGATCGAGCATTGCTGACAGCATCAACGAGACGAAAGGATGAACAGCCTGGAATATATGATTAATGCGCTGCCTATACTGACTAAGTCAATAACTTATCGAGATGTGCAACCGACAAGCCAGAAAATGGGCTCTCGTCATCATCGTCATCATCCTGACCCTTTCTTAGGCAGGAATGGTCCCAGTTCCGGGCAGCACCTCTCTCCTACCCAGTCCAACTGCTCCAAGGCTCCGTCTACCCGTCCATGTCTGCTCTACCTGGCCACGCAAATGTCCCAACCTCCGACTTTAGGATATGTCCCGGCCTGGCTTCGCAACGGCGGCAAGAATGACCCAACGACGGTCTGGCCCAAGAGCGTAACCAAGAGGCATCGGCACCACGATGTCCACCCGCCTCTCCCGGCGCACCACCTGACCTGCCCAACCGTTTCCGTTCTCTACCGATGAGCTCCAAGCCGAGGTCGCCCGCATCAAGGCAGAACAATCATGCCTCAGATCCAGTATCAACAGGCAACCTCTAGAGATCTGCCGGCAGCGAGCGCAGATCAGCGAGTTGGACAATCTAGAGAAGACGCTTATCCACGTGCACGCCGAGCTCGAAGCAACTAGCCAAGAGCTATAGAAGAGCGAAGCCGAAAAAAAGCGGAACGCATAGGTTGCCAAGGCGTGACTGGGGGAGTAGCGGCTGCTGTACGATGCTCTGGAGGAAGACGGCAGAACCATGCACGAGCAGAGTCAGACGATGGAGGCGGAGGAGGGTGAGCGGGATGAAAGGCAGAGGTTCCAATCTCGGGGCCGAACCCCTGGTAAGGGAGATGGGTCCATTCTCCTGGAGGTCTGCTTCCATCACTCAGTCACAGCAAGCCACTTAACAGCAAGAACACCAACAAAGCAAATCACTCACAAGACCTCCCCTTGAACACTGGCTCTCACCCGAGACAGCGCTGTTGCGGTACACCATAAACGAGGGCCACCCGACGTTGGTGTGCTGTTTGTTGCCGTGACTGGCGTTGGTCTGCTAGGTCGGTTGTGAAGTACTGGGTGACTGGGAGAGAGAAACAGATGGCGGACATGGAGAGGGAAGGACACTACGTCCGAGCCTCCACCTGGAGTCCGAAGTTCCACTCTGTGCTAGAGCATTTTTGAGCAAGGACCAGCTCGCTGTTGACAAGATGTCATTCAAATGCACTATCACTACCTACCTTACCTGCCGAGTTCACAGCATCTACTGCCGCTGGCAACACCACGAGCAGTGTCTTCACGAGGTTTGGGGGTACAAAGTAGCGGTCGGTAGAGCAAACCCCCACCTCGACTCTGACGGAGCGCCGGGAGCAATCACCTCGCAACAGAGCCCGCCACTCAGCACGTTCTTCAACAACCCCGCGGCGCTTGATGGTCACTCAACAGCCTGAGGTGCAGTCCCATCCGGTGCATCAACACTCCCTTGATGCGATCCACCCCTGATCTCGTTCACTTTACATTAGCAATCTCGAAACCGAAATCATCGTCATCAACCAACGCGGCCGTCTGTCACCCACGACCTAGGCCGGGAGCGCATTCGGGGACTTCCGTCTTCGTGCCCGAGTCCGAGCAATCGAAGCCTTCCAGCAATGCGGTATCTGCAAGCGAAGAGAGGAGCGAGAGCGATGTTCGAGCAGGTCGCCGAGGCTCTCATTTGCGGCTAAGTATAGTGCCCTGTTTACCTCACATTCCACCTCCCGCGTTGTGGCTCGAACACGGGACTATACCCAGACACCCGCTCAAACGAGGCTGCCGCCTTGCCACAGAAGTTTGAAACTGACACTGGGATTCCTGTGGGTGTCATTGTGTCCGTCGTATTTCTTATTTACACGTCCCCCGAGAACGAACCTAGCAGGTGAGACAGAGAAGATTGTGCTCGAAGGCCCGAGCTGTGCGGTCGGGTTTCTGACGAGTGCGAATAATAACAGTACTTCGGCTGATGGGAAGAATAGAGGAAGGTGGCGCTGTGGGTGTTGCTAACTTTGATTGAGCTTCAAGGAACAGTTGCCGAAGATGAGCTGTAGATGTAAACTGGTTATGGCCTCGGCAGGATGTTGGCTTTGTCTGATAGCCTGACAGATAACAAACCACAGAGCCTCGTTGATCGGAAATCCTGTCTGCGTCTGGCATCGTGCAAAGTTATCGGTTGGTAGTTCTGGGTACGGTAGAGGAGCTGAGAGGAAGGTCCTCTGCACTATCATCCCCTACCGCATGATGAGACTCAGCTATGGCGGGGGTGCTCAAGCACTGGATAACATATAGTCTACTTATTACTGGAGCACTATCATAGTATTCTCTCATCTTAGATCTCAGCAATGTCCCCGCTCACACATGAAGCTCTGCGTCAACGTAGAAGGGACTCCTTTTTACATTTATGCAGCCTGGCCTTACATCTCCAGTCTCAATTCCCGGTGGTCACAGTCCGATCCGCTGCGACTTGCCAGCACATGTTGGATAAAGATTTACCAGCATATTGAAACTTCAGTTGCTCCAACATTCTAGACAGTGGTAAGGAATAAGTGACTCCATGCCGCCGCTCCGGCTCACTCCCTTGCTAGGACTGGCGCCAGATTTCTTCAGCTCGCACCCACCTCTTGTAGAAAGCAGAGAGTCCCACGAACTGGCAACCATACATGAAGCAGAGAGCAGACTCCCGGGAGTAATGGTATCAATTGCTGCCACGACTCAAAGGCTTGGGAGCGGAGGATGGTGATTGTGACAGTAGTGGTGAGGAAGACTGGCGAGCCCATCAACGCCTTCCAGCACCAGATGTCACAGAGGTGGTCACCTTGGTTTCCTTGACCACATCCTCGCACGTGGTACAACTTCTGGGCACAGCCGCATCCCGCAAGCGAAAACGTCCTGAATAGGCATGAAGGCCGGCGTGCGCAAAGCTGCTAGCTTGGCGGTATTGGGCCTCCTGAGATGCTGCATCTAGGCAGCGGGCCAGTGCTCATGTAGGACGGGGTTAAATGGTGATGATGCCTGACAGTAGCGTGCGGTTGGTGTCCATATGAGACTACCTGAGAGATAGAGAGCAGAATTGTTGCACAGCAGTGGAGGCCCTTACTCCTTCTAGCCCTTCGACGAGCACCACCTGGTTCTCATGATAACAGTAGAGAAAAGCCTAAATGCAACGACCTAGCTTATCCAGCACCATTTTAATATCAATATGAACAGAGATCAAGTTGTGAGAAGCCATCACAGGAACGGGCCGGCAAGCGATGTCTTAAGACGCACGAGGAGGATGGCACCGAAGGGAGACACTGGTGCGCCTTGCCGCATTTCATTCTGTAGAGGCCTGAGGCCAACCTACCCCAAACTCCCCACGGCATGGTATCGAGTGCTAGTCTACATCGCATGGCATCCAGGCCCGACATTCATTCCACACACCGTGCGCGTTATGGACACCATCTGGAGGCCCAAACTCGGTGGCAGTCGCTCATAAGCATAGCAGTCAGACTCCCTTGGCAGACCCCTGCACCCTAGACTGCGAGCCACACTCGAGATCCAGCGGAGCCGCATTTTCCTTGCCCTTGACCGACGGAGTGCCCTGCCACCTGGGCAGCGCCTTGCTGACGCGCTTGTTGCCATCGTGGGCGTCGAGGGGGGTCGCGCCCATGGCCTCGTGGTCGGCCTCCATGTGAATCTTTACCGACGTGTTCGGTGTATCTGCTACCTTGTCCTTGACGTGGGTATCCTCCTCGACCTCGACACCGGTATCTTCGGCGATCACCGATCCGTCGTCGGCAACGTGGACCAGCAGCCAACTCAGCACACAACGGCATGTATTGCACTCTGTAAACCCGTTCTTGGCGTAGTTGTGGCTGTGCTCGTGGACGCGCATGTCGTGGGGCATGGTCTGGAGGAGCTTGACTTGGATGTCGGGCTTGGTTTGGTCGGATATGGTTCCCTCGATGACTCGGACGAGCGTCGGGGTCATGTTGACGACGAGTGCCTGGAGCAAGAGCATGGCGTTAGTTCAAAGGTTGTGGGAGTCTTTGTGATGGGGAAGCATGAGCGGGTGCGGATTACCATAGCGAAGCAAGGCGTGCGTCCCGCAGTGGAGGCATCTGTCCGGCTGGGGTCGGCCATCTGTTGGCAGAGCAGCACGGTGATGGCGTCGAGCTCGGACAGGTACAGACCTTCGGTGCTGGTGCAGCTGACGCACGGCTCCGTGGTGATCAACCCGCCGAGCGCGTCGCCATGCTCGGATCGGAACATGCGAATGCCTCGCCAGCCGCAGGAAGATCCGGGCATCCGGAGACCTGAGGTCCAGAGGCGGCCATATGGGTGAGGTATGTCCTGTAGGCTGCAGGTAGGTGAGTATATCGTGAAGATAGTAGGGTGCATGGTGCTTACCGGAGGTAGCTGGTCGTGTGACGGCAGTAGTAGGCCTTCCACAGCCCCTCGTTGTCCTTGCAGCGGTGGTAGCTGTTTGAGTACAGCTCCCAGTACTGCACGTCGATAGCCCTGGCTACCTCGCTCACGTTCTCCTGAGTGGGAAAGTCCCGGCACAAGGCAAGGAATTGGTTGCCACCATCGTTGTCCATCAGTGAAGACAGGTAGCTGCCATCGAGAGGGATGAGCTTGCCTGAGCCCTCCCGGTTGACTGCCGCGGCGACGTCTTGGTTGGTGGGGCTCGATGTCTTTGGCGAAGTCTTGATGATGCTAAGCAGCCCCTGGACAGCGCTTGAGAGGCGGCTGGTGGGATGAAGGCGGCTGGCAGGATGGTCCTCGCCCTTGACGACAGACGACAAGATGGCTAACTTGATGCGCTGGCAAGCCTCAATCGCCGTCATAGGACGCTCCATAACTGGCGTGTCGATGGGCAATGATTTGGCAGGTTCCTGAGCATCCATCATCTGGATGATAGTTGTCCAGAATGCTGTTTATTTAACTGTGACGGCAGGATAAGGGCTACACGAGTGCCTCTAGCAGCTGAAACTAGAAGGATGCGTCACTATTGCGACGCGCTTTGTTGTGGCTCATGCACGGTCCATGCCGCATATCCTTGCCATGGATCAGGGGTCGAAAGCTCGCGCATATTGGCACCATCGCGTATTCTTGCCATGAATGTGACACAGGGTGGGTATTGTCGGTATGTTCCGTTGTCTGTGCTCGCGTCTGTCCTTTCCAGTCTTTTACAAGTGACGGCTTTGTCTAGTCGCGCTCCAAGACACAGGGTGTGCACTACCTGTCACAGTGTGTTTTGAGAATATGTTTCCGATACCTACACCGTGGTCCACAAAGCGAAAGGCCATGTACTCGGATAGATGCATATAGGAGATTGAACTGTAACACAACCGTCACTTTTTCGCTCGACGTGTTCGGTGTCTGCTCCAGCCTGCGCCATTCATTCGGCAAAAAGGCGGCCGGTGTCAAAAGGGTTCGACATGTGTCACAAACCGTCCGCTCTTCTGACCCAACATCACTTTGCGACGGCCGTGCTTTATTCCCCTACCTACCTAGTCTCCCCTGAACTTTCCTGGAATCCGGTATCCCTTGGCAAATAGGTTCTTTGTCCGGTATCCCTTAGCAAATAGGTTCTTTGTCTCAGAATGGCAACTAGAATGGTGTCAACGCCGCAAGTGACCGACCGGGTCGTCCAGCTCCGACACAGAACATTCCAAAGCCTGTCTCGAAGTGTCTACTGGCACCGCTAGACTTCAGGCTTTTATTATAAAGACATGGTGTTCCCCATTCGGGCTCATCATCCTAGCCGGAATGCGTGAAGTAGTAGCACAACGGGGAGAGTTTTCACTACCACAAACCTCCCAGCTGTTGATTCACTTTGTCGAGACACGACTTCCCCGCCCATCCTTGGCAAGACAGTTGACACAGTCCAAGGCAGTGAATGTAAACACTGCGAACCCTATTTCTGCCGACGCTGTTGTCCCGGGCCGCGACAACAGTCAGCTACAGATGATAGACTTGCTCTGGTCTTCGACGTGACCACCAGATCCACACCACCTGACGGAGCCAGCGTCGAGTTGTAACATCAGCAACCCAGTCTCCTTCGGCATTTTATTGCAGGACCTGACGCGCGCACATCAGCTCCCTGGACTGCACCCCACCCTTTCCCACCATGGACTCCCATCTACCGGCAACGCCAAAGGACTGGGCCGAGATGGCTCGGAACCACAAGCTAGCTGGCGTCCCTCTCTTCGCCATCAGAGACCTCGGCAGCTCGGGACTGTACGTGCGCGGTCGCGATAAATGTGGCTTGTCTGGCTCCAATATGACACAGCTCGAGTTTCTAATGCTCCGTGCCGTCTGGCCGGGTGCCAAATCTGCGCCAAGCTACAGCTTTCACGTCGCAATCAGGGACCTTAGAGCAGCCGGTTATCTGGATGACCGGTCGTGGAAATCGGCGCTAACGCGACTACACTTGGAAGCGACAAATGATCACCTGGTGGAACAAAGGGAGGTTGTCCAACGTTCCCCTCCGGCATCCCTGACGAGTTCGGGTGCCATGATCACTGCCCATGAAAAATCACCCATTGGGAAGACGCCGACCAGAATCGCCAAGGTGGTCAATCAATCCGGGGCTGTATCGCAATCCCAACGCCCTCAGTTGTCATTGCCTAAGATGATTTCGGGCCACCGGTCAGGCCCTGGGGTAGGTCTTGCTGATCTCATTCTCGAGAAATCACTAACAAGCCCAACAGACTCCTACTCCGCGTTCTCCATCCAGTCCGCGGGTCCCACCAGCCCCTAGACGTGGAGCCAGCGAACAGGCGCCTCAGACACAGTTCCACCTGTTCGTACAAGACCTGACCACGGGGATTCCTAGACATGCCGTTGACGGTCAGCGTCTGGGCCATTTTTGGCCAGCCTATGGGGCCTGGCGGCAGCTCACGAGGGTGTCGTACCCTGCAGATAACACGCCAGCCAACGAGTGTGACATTCCAGCGTCCGACCTAGAGATCCGACTAGCCGCCATGCCGGAAATGATACAACACATGGGGGAAATGTCGCTCGAATCTCCTTCTGCAGCACGCCAAGCCAGAAGGGACGCGCCACAACAAGAAAAGACAAGGCCCCTCCCGACCGCTCCGCCACAGTTGATCGATCCCAAAGATCCTATCAGGGATGAGACCCAGGTGACCGTACTCAACCTGCTCCTTTTCAACGCGATAGCCACAACCATTCATCCCGAGGGTCGTGAACACACTCTGGAACCGTCAAGGATCCAATTCACCTGTGCCCCGACGTCTACCACTGCACAGACCGAGGCCCTAACGTCCAAGACCACGGGGTCCAAGCCCAGAGGGTCAGACCACACAAAGTCCAGACCCAAGGCCACAAAATCCAAACCCGAGGCCGTGATCTGGTACAAAGCTGCGGTAGATGGATTTGTTGACTCCGAGGTATGTCCATCCTTGTCACGACACTCACATCCTGCCCACCAACCGGGGCGAAGACTAACAACCACGCAGCTCCACCCCCCTCATCGCGGGACGAAGGTCCCCCGCCTGATGATTTGCGAGTACAAATGCGACGGCTGGGAGGCGGCTCGCAAATACGTGTTCAGACAGGAGGCGGCAGAGATTTCGGCCTATATCACTGAGCTCTTCAGTCACACACTTAAGTGCAACAAAGTCGATCATACGGTTCAGCAACGGTACTAACCCCAGGTTCTGTACTTGGATCATTCTTGGTTCTTCCCGTAAGGTCGCTAACACCCCCTCGCAGCCTACTTCTGATGAGCCAGTACCGAACAGAGGTATCGATAACCCTTGCGGAATAGGATTCCGCGTGGCTCGAGTACATCACGGACGGGTCGAGGAAGGTATTTGATGAGGACGAGAAGTTGACAGAGGGGTCGATGCTGCGGATCAAGAGATTGGGGGTGTATCGGTTGGAGACAAAACAGGAGCTGCTTACGCTGTCGGCCATGTTGGCGGCGATACAGATCAAGGATATGCCTGTTTTTGGAGCGGTGCGGTCTCTCAATGTAGGAACAGACTGAGGTGGGCTGATGTTTAGAGCGTCAATCGGGGGGTTGTAATGGGATGGATTCGTTAGGAGTGGCAGCAAATAGGTCACACAGAGGGGCAAACCGCGGTGTGGAGACAGTGATGGAGGATGTCACAGAACTACTTAGCCGGGACGGCACATCGTGGCTCACTTCTTCTTCTCACGACGTCCCCCAAGACTGAAACCCGCATCATATCCGACCAGCCCTTCCTTGACCGTCACCTCCACCTTCCTCCCCTCAAGCATTTCCAGTCAGAAGACCAGAGACTAAGCCCACATACCCTGATATCATTCCATGATACCCAGCACTGTATTTTGCTCTTCTTTACCGACTGAGCTTGTCTTGGAGACGGTGCCGTCAATGATAAAGCGAAGTGGTCATACTTCCGGTCGAGGAACGGCAAATCGATGGCCAGATCACCACGAAGGGTGTTACGCGAATGTTCGTTACATCTTCGGTTCAACACCCGAATCTAATGGGCATCGCGGGAGATGCACTGAACCGGATAGCCCTTGTTGCGTGCTCATTGCGAACTTGAATCTCTCCATGTCTCCAGTGCCTCTATCGGCACACGAGCGCTGAATCCTTACCCAATCGTAAAATTTCCCACCATTCCCGCTGTGCCATCCATGCCATTTGCATAATTTCACTTTCTGGCCTTTTCCAACACCCGCCATTGCGACCAATCGCGAGATAGAGTCCTTTGCCGTGGCGGGGATCATCGCCGTCATGTGTAGTTACGAGCCTGGGCTTGGCCTGAGCCTTGTCCTGCTTGACCCAAAAGAAGGCAGTGCTTGTTGCTCTGGCTCGGTACCGATGCTGTTCTTCTTGAAGTACTTGCATTGGTGCAGGTCTGGGCTCTTGAATGGCTCGCCACTCGCCGAGATGTCATTGGACACCTTGCCGACATCCCAAGAATCGCAGGTGACGGCCCTGGATGCCGGTGCGCGGCCAGCTCCGCGACTGAGAAGCGTGGGTCGCCCAGGGCTGTATGCTCCGTCGCGGGTACTGCCTATGTCTGTGGTCAAACGACCCGTACGTGCTTTGTTATTTCTGGTCTCCTGCATGATGCGAGGCGGGATTGAAGATGGAATTAAGCAGCAAAACAGGATTGGGGGGAAGTCCCACAGCTCAAGACACCAAGGGGGACACGTACTCTGTCCGTCGTAGTGCGGAGTGCATGAGACAAGTGCGAGGAGCGATCTTGGGCGTAACAAACGCGACGCGTTGTTCATGCTTTGCCCTGTGGGGTTAGTCTCGGAGCCCAGGCCAGTTGGCATATAGTACCAAGAGGGCCCTACAAGCCACCCCATTGCATCTGATCCTCGAGTGTTCCCTCTTACAGGTACCTTGTGTCCTATGACATATCCGGCACCACGAAGCTGGGCGCCGGTACATGGAGCCGGCCATAGCAGCATGCAGAGTTCCCGTGTTGTAAGAAAATAAAAGAACTGTCCGTCCCGCGGCTGGCCGCCCAGTGAGTCTTCTCGCGTACCATCAAGCTCGGATCCATCAAGGGCGCTCGATATTCATGACAGCCACAGCGCACATTACTCTAAGATCCAACACATGCGGCTAAGGTATCTTGGCCCGTGCAGCAGTCCACAAGTTCGCCGGCGACCTGGAACTTGTGGCCCAACGAGAGAGCTCCGCACAGCCTCGCACAAACTTCGCCGCCACCGGACTATTGCTACCAACCCAGCACGATCTACATCATTGATTCTGATCCGAACCGGAACGCTCACGCCCGCGATGCTGGCGCGCAGAACCGTACCACGTCTTTGGACTCCCAGAAGTCAAACCTCGGCGGGTCTTTCCACCGAGACTCGGCATGAGGCGTGGAAATGCCGTCGCCAGGATGCTCAATGTGTTTCTATCATTTCTGCCATCGCGGGCCCTCCCCGCCAAGTCCGTGGCGCACACCACAGCTGTCGCATTCCTCGCCATAGCCGACTTCCCAGCGCTCCAGAACGTCTTCTTCATCCCTTCCGCAGATGACCGGTGGACCACAACAGCGATCCTCACACAATGTCGCCAGGCTCGACTGATGGGGAGCTCCGGCGCAGCTCCAGTACTCCAGCAGTGCTGCGCGCATAGCCACAAACGCGCACACCGGGAAACACATAACATGCCCCTCCACTGAGGCCTGGAGCATCAGATACAAGTCCACCCGCCCCGAAGCAAGAGAGCTTGGGCCACTTACCGCAACCCGGTAAGCTTCTCCGTCCAGATCCACTGCGAGCCCTTTGCCGCCGCTGACCCTGCCCGCTTCCAGAACGGAGATGTCCTTGATGACCCCGGTGCCAGCGACCGGCGACGCCGCCTGGAAGCTCGAGGCGATCCGCGAGCAGCTCAACGTCGCCCCATCACAGCGAGCCCGCGATTTCGAAGCTACAGCGCACAGAGCACGCAGCCCCTGAGCGTCGAGCCGATAAGGAAGGACAAGACAAGCCTCGGCCAACAACGAAACGTGGAGATGGCTGGTGCGAGAATCTGGCCCGGTGGCAATGGCGCCATACTTGGTCCTGGCATGCTCTCTGTCGTGTTCCACCTTCAGGCAGGTCCCCGGCATAGACGTTGCTGTATCTGTGGTCTTCACGGCGCTCTCGGTCTTGTGCGCCACCCTAGCTCTGGAGAGAACACTACTGGCTGCCGGGACCCCTCGCCCAGTCGAACGTCATCTCGATGCCCGGCTTCAGGTCCCTTCTCGCGTGCCACTGCTCGATTCTCTGCGGCAAAGCCAGGCTGTGACACTGTGTTCGGTAAGAAAGCTCTTGGCTGTTTCCAACTTCCTTTGTCCGGCGGCGCTAACAGGAACGATGTTACAGTCTTTAAACGATAAGCTCTACCTCACCCGAAGCATCATCCTCGCCCGAAAGATCATTAAGCACGACCGTCGCCAACCAATCAAGTACTTTCTAGTCTCTCCCGCCACAGCTTCCCAGACGCCAACAGATCCACCCCCAAAAGCTATAGTCGTAAGCTCCTGTTTGTGGAGCGACAAACAGAGCACGACGGCTACCATACCCATCTAGCCTCGGACCCCCGTGCGGCGAGAGAATCGGCATTGTCTTCCGAACACCGCCTAGAAAGGAACCCTCCACGCCGCAAGGAATGTATACACAACCCCGACCGCTCTAACAGTCCGGCGCGTCGGCGCAGCCTCGGTGCAGCCCCTGCCACCCGTCCGCTTACCCTGCCATTCTGCCCTACTCGGAGAGTTTGTGCCAGGGACCATCTGCAAGATTATGACCGCGGCAAGACCTGTGCTGACCCAACAAAGAAGAATTGACGCTAGTTGTTACCAGACCTAATTAGAGAAGAGCGCGTCAACCTCGGAACCGAGGAGCTGAATCCCCGACTTCATCACCCCACAGCTGCTCTAGCATCTCCGCTTGGATGGGGAACTGAGTACAGTTAACGGGTCTAGGACACTTCGAATATCATTCTAGGTTGGACATGGACACTGGCGCCGAGTTCGGCCAGGATGACTTGCCTTGGCAGTTTGCAGAGCTAGGGGTTCCGCTTACCGTGTTATTCAAATCAGCTCCGAGAAGTAAAACTTATTAAACGCCCTGCCCAAGCAAATCCGAGATATCACTGCCGCGAACCGACCGCCCGAAGAAACAAGATTGTCCACAGCCACAAACGCAGGACTGTTACTATATTTAAAGAATCCTCCTTCAGGATGACGAGCGTGATGTCGATAGAGAGCAGCTGGTGTCTCTATCATACAGGTAGCGACAAGTATCAAGTACGGGTTCACAATTACAGGGGCGCGAGAGCTCGCCACGCGTGTCGGTACATGGTCTTGTCCTCATCAGGTTTCGAAATAGTCGGACTCCGGCGCTTGGTGCGGATGTGGCCAGTTCGGCCCCAGGATCTGTACATGCTGAGAAGCAGCTCAGTTGCCGGGCTTGAATGACATCTCAGCCTAGGGTAGTAAGGGAGTAAGG
>JANBVN010000266.1:16642-30737 GCA_030052785.1 Coniochaeta hoffmannii
AGGGAGTGAGGGAGTGAGGGAGTGAGGGAGTGAGGGAGTGAGGGAGTGAGGGAGTGAGGGAGTGAGGGAGTGAGGGAGTGAGGGAGTAAGGGACCGGGGGTCTATAGTACTACTCAGCCGCCGTCTAAGAGGGACCTCTCGTCCACCGAGTCTATCGGCTACTCCGAGACCTGGCTCTCACCTTAAAGAGAAGCACACTTATGTCAAGTAATATCGGATCTAAATCGACGGGCCAGTCGCGCTTATCATATTTGAAGCTCAGGTGGTAATCAGGTCCTAGTTGCCCACACGCAACCACTTTCTCTCCGACCTGCTTAATCCCCAGAATAAGAGGCGAGCTGTTCTTACAGAAAGTGTAATAGTGTCAAATGCGGAGCATCGCGGAATGAAGCCCACAGTCTCGGGAATAACACTGCCAAGACCTTTGGATTAGATTTGGCAGGAACAGGTTATCGCCATCGTCGACTTGTCTTATCCCCGAGGCCGGCTTATCGCCGACCTGTCTAATTGGTGTTGAGTTTGGTTAGGACACCCTATTCTACTTCGGACTTGTGGCGCATCTAAACGATAGATTTGCAGGGTAGGGGATGTCAGACCGAACTTCAGGGGATCTACAGGCCCTTGGTGGATACGCGACAGGCAGCCCGGCGGCTTTTACTGTGCTAGCGACCCGGTAAGTGCGGAGTCAAGTCGCAGATGAAAAGTTTTTGCATTTAGTCCCGGCCGGAGGCGTAGAATGACCGCAAAGACCCTCAGTCGTTTCCAACCGTACGATTACGGACATCCCCGAAGACGTGCTTGCAGGAGATGGGCTCAATATCCCTCATCCACTCCTTTTCTCTTTCTCCCCACTCTACCACCAGCAGACTACGTTGCTAGCCCCTTGTTCGCCTCCCTTTCGCGTTCGTCGACCCTCTACCCCGTCCTTCTTCTCCGTCAACTTAGATAGCCGCTCAAGTCTACTATTCCGTAACAAGATAGAACGTAGAACATACTTCCAAGAGTCAGCGGTTCCCATAATCATGCATCTATACCGCAGTACTGCTTCCAGACATCGATGTGCACGACCACCCTCGACCGAAGGGAGGATACACCACTTCAAACCTCCACCTTCAACTCCGCCAGTAGAGCGCCCTTGTTTCTCGGAAACCCATCGACGACAATGCCCCACTCCTCTCAACACCCGGCAACATTCCTGGCTGCTGTCGAGACGGACTCCAAGTGACGCGAATCCACCGAGGTCCCCGGCCGCCTCATCTTTGCCCAGAAAGGGACCTCGCGGGCTGCACTTCCCCAGCGGCTTGGGCGGACAAGGCCGTCAGAGACGGTACGAAGTCGGCGTCTCAGCCGCTAGCGGCGCTATCTTCGAAGACCGACCTCACGTCCGAGAGCGGATGCGCGAGGCGCGGCTCAGTTACAACCCCACGGAAGGAACTCAGCCTAGATCTTGGGTGGGGGACGCGGGTCGAGACGGGAACGTATTTCGAGCCGGTGTTGACGGAGCCGCATGGAAAACCTAGATGGCGTGTTTTGCATGGGCTGCAGTCTGTGGGATTGTGCTGTCTGTCTTGTTTTTGTACGACTATGACCGGCAATAATAACCGGGAAAGCTTGGATCGGCTTGAGCGGCCACGTCGAGAGGTATTGTAGTAGCGGAGTTGGGTGCTATCACCTGCTTCTTCCCGAACGGGTTATGGTTCGTGCTGTTGTTGAAGCTGTGACTGTGGTATCCGAGTACATCCTTACCACAGTCGCCGGTTCCTTGGAACTGCGAGCACCTATCTTGCGGACTCAGACCGTCCGGAGCTGTTGTTGGGTAGGCTTCGGACGAGGATGGACAGCAGGATGTTGAGGGAAATGGGGACCGGAGGCAAGTCGCGATGCCGTAGAGCATCTGGTCAGTTGCCGGGCTTGGAGAGCATTTGTTTGACCTGATGGAGGATAATAATCGCTCGTGATGGCACGGGGATATGCATTGGAGCAAGATGTTGACGTACTATTAGGACGGCACGCTATCCTAAGGGGTTGAGTGCCACGAGGATCCAAATCACAGTGCTGGACCGCGCTTCCTCCTCTGTGGCTGCCTCTCCACTCCTGGCTGTGGCTCTAGAGGCTCACGCACTTCATGTATGCCTTCCGCTAGAGGCATGGTTGCGCGAGCTCGTCTGTAACACGCGCCGTGTGCGCCGAAGTGTCGTCCTTTCTATGGGAGCCGGATGGCCACACTTGTCTGAGCCTGTCTGGTGGCCGAGACATGGTACCGGCTCAGGCGAACAGCGTTGTAAGGTAGTTGACAGCATCCCTACCGCCGCATGCACGAACAGGGCAGATGATCGAAGGGCATTCGTCAGTCTCTGTGGCCAAATGTCCCGTCGAGGGCCTCGTTGACTGGCGGAGGAGAAGAAGGCTATAACGATCGAGGACAGTAGGATTAGGAAATCGCTGAACGATGTTATACAGGACACACAGGCACGTGTAGACCCCAAAGAATCTCTTTGCCACCGTATTATTGATTCCTGCAGGCGATGAGGACAGGTTCCGATCTTTGCTGGAGAGCGGTCGTCGTCGGCGAGCTGAAGTTTCCATCCGGCCGTCACTTCCTCCGTCTCTATCCCCGACGGCGGCCGTGTAGACAATGGACGGTAGCCGCCGTCATTCTGGCTCGCATCGTTCCCGAAGTAGCCCTCCTCACAGTATGGTGTTACGTGCGCATCGCCGCCAGTATATCACTGGCCTTATCGTACCGGCATCGAGCGCTCGATACATGCTAGTGAATGCTTTATCTTGTTCGCGGACTGTCGTATCAGTCAGTCCGCGACGACCTTTAGCCCCGTGGATATCTTGGAGCGAACCCGAGCCAATGATTGCATTCCTCCTTGGGATGTAGCTCGCGTTGGAGACTCTACGCGGATCATCTATCGCTATATTGTGTTTCATACCTATGGCCATGATCGATACGGAGCCTCAGGATCGAAGTCAAGTCGATGATATGAGCTCTATGCCTTGATGGCTGTAACACATCTCGTAGCTCTTGTTCTGTTGGCGTAGGGCAACCCGGAGAAAGTACAGTTGAGCCGGAAAGAGAGCTCGAAGACCTCCTCGGAAGGATGGGTTCGCTTGGGTGTGGTAGTTTCTGTCTGAGGCGTTAACACTCACGAGAATCGCTTCCGCTGCTCCGAGGATCTTCTGGCTCGGCTCCATTGACAGGGAGAGGTGGAGGGAGGTGGGGGCTGCGGCCGGCCTCGGCATGACCGCCATGCGCTTCTCGATGCTGTACAGCCAGAACGTCAGGATTGAGCGACATGTCCGACGAACCGGTGGCGGGCTTGTCAGCTGCAAGGTTTCTCTTTACCGTCGGTTCTAAATTCACAAGACGGCCACCGACACCAAAGAGATTGAGCGCCTCCCCGCGGTTGAACGCAAGCGATATCAGTCAACACGCTTAGCATATGCTGCAGCCATTGGCACGACCAGTAAGGATTCTCTTTCTGTCCGAGGCAAGGGACTCCTGATTCGTCAATGATCGACTCAATGTGAGCTCGCGCTTGTCGCAGTCCTGCCAGGTGATGAGTGCTTGGGGCTGTCATGTTTCCAGGACGCTGTTCCAGTGGGCCAAAATCACTGGAAATCCGCTAAACATGGGCCTGTCATCCGCTACCCGGCTACAACTCGTGCGCACGCGTAAATCATTAGAGCATAAGGACCGAGCTCTCCTCCCAACGCGCTGCCGTCCTCGGGTGTTAAGGACGACATGAACGGGAACGCAAATGCGATTCGTCTCAACCAATGATGCTTTTACTCTAACATTTTTGGAGGGCTAATGGCCAGGCTACAACCTGAATGGTGCTGTCCCTGTGGAGCACCCTTCCGGTAAATCAGGCACACAGGCACACACACGAGCTGGGGGACAATGAGACCGCCGTCGCAGGAAACCGAACAGTATTATTGAGACCCATGGGATCACAAGGAGGAGTGCCCCTTCGAGAGGTCCGTCCCAGAATGCAAGAAATCTCCGACGAACTGCGTAACTACACCGCTCTTGGCCCTCCACCCAACGGGTCAAGCACCTGTCTGATCAATATCCGCTACCGCGTCTTGCAGCTGACCGGGAACTCTTGGATCGCATCCTTGGCAGCAAAGACTTCTGTCCAAGGCAAGAGGCTAGTAACATAAGTTCACGCGACACGCTCTCTGCAGAACACCTGACAAGACACCCAAACCCCCTTTCCATATTCATTCCCCAACGACGCGGTACCACAAGGATCAACGAGAACACAGGACTTATCACCATCTCCTGATCCAACGGACGAGAACTGTTCTGCAGTTTCGAGATCCGCGCAAGCCGCTAGGAGACAGGTTTTTGGAGGACCCCGCGGTACCTGAAATGGATGGCATCGCTCAATGTAACGAGGAAATGTTGCTTTCGAGGCATCAGAGCATGCGTGCTGTCGAGGGGATAAGTGTAACTTTGGAGTCGTTGGTAACCTCATCGACTTGGCATCTTGTACCGAGGCGATTAAACCTTGATAACAGCGAGCTCGTCCTCGAGATTGAGTTTTGTATCATCTCCGCTCCGTAAGGCCACTTTTACAGGGTGAATGGGAGGGCCATTGAGTTGGGCTGGGCCTCGGACAGAGGAGTGGCGCGGTAGTCCGGGAGGATTTCTAGGTCCGAGGCTTCCGGGTCAGAGCTGCACGCCGGGAGAAGGGTCTGAGGAGCCATGGCGTACTAATAACGGCGGAGAGACGACAGAGATGGTAAAGGGAGATCGGTGCTTGTGTGGGAAGTCGGCTCGTTTTTGATGATGTCCAATGGCGGTGGCGGTTCCGGAGTACAGCTTGGCTTTTGGAAAATAGACAGGGACCTTGACTAGATCGGACTCTATTCTTGCAATCGACCTAGTCGCCACGGGATATTGACAGATGTCTCGAATATGCCTATCTAATAACACCAGGCGGACCTAAGAGTTCTACGGAGCGACAGACAATGCCTGCATGTCCACAAGTCGAACGTTATAGTGACCTAGTACCAAACCAGACTTACACCCGAGTTCCATGGCGATCGACAACCCAGACTCGCAGTTGAACAATATTACGACCACCTAACGAATACTATCAATATCCCAGAGACCAGGGTCATTGTTAGGGCGACCGTGGCGCTTCGGGACGTAAGGGTTGCGCTCGGATAGGCGGGCGAGGATGTCGACGTCGGCCAGCTGAGCGGTGAAGCCGTCACCGGCGTTATTGTTATTTCCACCACCGTTCTTCAGTACGTGGGCGGGTACGGCTAGAGACTGGGTTGTCAACGTTCGCCGGACGGCCATCCGGTTACCGGGTAGGTGTAGTTAGGTCTCCGGCGGCATGACGACCGCTCTCGGACTCCTACTAGGAGGTGCCGCTGAAAAGGAGTTGAAAAGGGATAGCGCGCAAGCGTCCCAACTATACGTCGCGGTCGGGTAGAAACGATGCCCTGACGAGTCGGCGGCCGTCGGGGTCAGTGGCGAAGCGTAGGGCGTGAGCCACGGTACAACGGCCCCTGGTGCCGATCTTTTGGTGATAGTAGCAAATACTTCAACGAGAACTTGAAGAACCGGAATGACGGAAGATGCCATGGTTTGAGAGGGATCGAGTTGTTACCATGTCGACGAGGACCATGTTGACGAAGGACGAATGCTCCCGTCCTCACCGTGTCGATCTCAACAGCTGCCATGATCCGTGTCCTGTCCATGTCGTACCCAATTGATAGTTGTCAACCGGGTTACATCCCTCCCCTGTGCCCGATTATATCCCCTCCAAAAGATCAAGAGGACCCCATCATAGCGCCCTCAATCGACATTCCGTCTCCTTGGGGGCTGCTCCTCGCAGCAGCTCGCCTCGTACCCGGGTGACTGGCCACTGACCGTGCACCGCAGTTCACAGCGGCTGTTTCGTGTCCATTGCCCTCGATATGACTGTGATGGGCGGTGGGAGGTGGAGGTGTCTGCCGATGCTTGGATGTCCCCCTCTCGTCACCCCTGTCCTCGGAGGCGACCGCCTCCATCATCACTATCCTCTCTGCCGGCATGATACGGTTGTTCCTATTCCTCCTTATCCTCTACATCTAATCCCTCCTTCTCCTTCCTCATGTTCTTCTTGTGTTTGTCTTCCCGATAAGTCGTCCCTTAACGGCGAATGATTTGTTGAACGGCACTACGAGTATCGTTTGTGGTGAGCAGAACTCGTCGGGTTCCAACGCACACTAGGCACGCCGGCAGAAGCTGTGTCGAGAGACCGTAGGATTCTCTGTTGCTAGTGTGGTGTCCGGCTCCGGAAGGAGTTTGCGGGTAGCGGATTCTCTGTTGCTAGTGTGGTGTCCGGCTCCGGAAGGAGTTTGCGGGTAGCATGCTAGTGGTGGGAGCATGTGCTGTGGGAGCATGGGCCCATATCCTCCCCTTCTGCTTCTTCTTCGCTATTTCCTTCTCCTCGTCCATCTCCTTCCCCGTCTCCCCCTACAGCTCGACCTACGCGGCCTGCCCGAACGCCGCCATCGCCTTGACCTCGCGTACGACAGCAGCTGCGGCGGCGCAAAGTCCCTGGCGCAAAGCCAGCTTGTCCTCCACCTCCTCCTGCTTGTCGGGGACCGCCTCGTCCTCCCTTGTGGATGACTGCTTTCGATGATGCATTGTGATTGTTCGAGTGGTTACAGGACTAGTCGGCGGCCGGGGCCCTTCTCGATAGTTGCAACGGTAATGCCGAGTGCGACCCGGCCAGCAACCATCTCGGGTGGCGACGCTCGGGAGGGTTGTACGTCGATAGGGTGTAGGAAGCGCGGGATTCGATGGCGCCGCGGAGCTGAAGGTGGGTAGCAGTGCGCTTCGGCAGATGAGGTCGGAGATGCGGCGAGATAGAAGCCCCTCTGCTGGTGCTCTTGGAACAAGTGGTTGTGAGGTTTCGAAAGTAGGTTCTCGCGGGGCCGGAGAGTTGGTAGGGGTGGGATTGTCAAAATGATAGCGTCAGGCGGCACAGCTGGCTGAGTGTTGGGACTCAAATGCTCGGCCGGCGCAAGGAGGGTCGAGAGGAAGGAGAGACAAGCGGGCCGGGGCAGACGTTTCGAGTGCTCGTAGTGTGGCTTGCCCACGAAAGCCGTCCCTTCCCGAGCACAGTAACTTTTGAAACTTGTAGGTAATTTACCCTTAAATATCATAGAGAAAGTGTTGCTGGAAACCGCCCTACATACTTGGGTACAGATGTTGAGGGAAAATGCTGCGGTAGTGACTTGTCTTTCGAGATTGGCGCCCTTCACCCATCAAGAAGAATGTTGGGGGTGGAGTGATCCAAAGACGCCATGGTCCCATAAACTGTTACAGAAAAACTTAGCCAACACCGATTTTTCTTACCGTCGACTTCTGTCACTTTCGGGCTCCAGGGACCTTTATCAAACGAGGCACTGAAACGAGGCACTTCGAGGCTCTTATGTCTAGGGGGCACATTCGGCCGATGGAGAACTCCCCGCAATGGTCCACTGTACGAGATGCCTTCAGCTAAGAGCAAGGCCAAACCCTCGGCGACTTCTGGGATGTTGCCAATGCTCCGGACACAGGTTCTTCTTGCGCTAAGATAACACTGCCTGCCCGAACGGCTTAGCTCCACTGCGCGCAAGCGCACGCGCACCAAGCCACCCGCCTCAGCTTCTCCTCTCAGCGCAGGTCCGCCTCTCGCGACAAAGCCGCGATTCGCGATACAATCGGCTGTCGACTAGTAAACTCGACGCCATCACCGACAGCCATCGCGTTCAATCGCCCCGTTCCGTCCCGTCACTCCGGGTCATTGAACCGCCCATCGCTGGTGCCAGGTGAAGAGAAGATGCGTGAAGCGAGTCCGTGTCGATAGACCCAGCTCGGTCAAGAGCAATCGTGTCTCATTCGATCGTCGTCAGCGTCGAGAGCTGGTCCTTGGCGCAAGTCCGCCAACCACCCGACGATGGTAGAAACCCTTTCTGAACCCGACCACCCCCTACTCCACTATCCTCTAAACTAAACCACATCCCCGACTCTCTTCCCCTCCCGCGCAGCTGCCGCTGCGATGGACACGGCCGGGAAACCCGATCACGGCGGCCGAGTACCTGCAGCGCCTCCACCACGGTCGGCCTTTCGGACAGGACGGGTGGACCGTGGCTAGGTCCGAGCACGCCACGATCCTCGTCGCTCTGGTCGGCCCGCCGAAGCTGTCCATGCTCGTCCTCCAATGCCAACCTAATACCAAAAACCCTAACCCTAACCCTGGCTACAGCCGTACAGAGAACAAGGCGGCCTTTGCCGGCGGTATCAAGGAGTGAGTGTCCAGCACACCCCATCCGCCGCGTCCCGTGCGTGCAGTCCCTAACGCCATGTGCTAATGCCGGCGGCCACTGTGTTGAAATGAAGGGACAGAGCCTCTAGTTGGTGGATGTGCGCCTCGGACAAGGAACACAATGTGCCCTGGACAAGGGACACAATGCGCCCTTTACAGGGGTTCAAGTACAAGAAGGAGGACTCCCCAATATCCTGTACAATAGTGTCGATGCTCCTTACGCACAGAAATGCAGTTCGTTCCCCATACATTGTTGCAACCCTGGACGCTACTGTTGCTCGACTTTGAATGGCTGTAGGGTCAGGCATTACGGCCCGTTGCCCTTCGCTGTCGCATCGAACATGGTCAGGGCGATCAAGAGCTCATACAGAAGCTCGTTCCCTCGATCCCGGAGTAGTCCGGAGAGGAGATAGCACGTCGTTGTCCAAGAGTCCTTCCCCGATTGTGAGGGTCCAGCTGACAGATGACCTTCCCTCCTGTACAAGGGCCCCCCCACAGGATGATTCGGCCAGCTGCGGCACCTTTATCGTGGGCGCCTTCGTGGCTATAGTATACTGCTCCAATCCATCGCCTTCGCTGAACTGGCCCTCTTACTGACCCGTTCCAATCCCGGCATCAAAGATAGAAGACAGGATCGCAGAACTTGTCCCACATATAGGAGTAATCGTCACCTCAAACATCAACTCGAGCTCCATCTACGTCAACTTTACCACGGGTGGACTGGCACCGCGGAAGGCGGACCGGGATTCCGGACTCTCCGTCTATCAGTATCTGAGTTCCCCTGCCGGGCTGCCAATACGTAACACGAGCTCATCGGCTCCGTACAACAGAGCCTCAGCAACCATAACCGACGCGACCTTAGGGCACCTCGGCCACTAGCATATGCTAAAGTGAGGGAGCTGGTGAGCCTGCGAATCCGGAGAAGTGGGGCGTGGCACGGGTAACAGTGATCGTCCCCGGACATACTCGAGTTTAACCCTCGTCTAGTATCAACAGCATATTATTCGGAGATGATCCTCCGGGCTCTGCGTCCTTTGACATCGATCGGCCGTAGAGAGCGGCTAGCCAAGATGACCTGGGGCCCGGAGGGTATGTCGAGATGGCCGTATAGCTTTTCGGAATGTCACACTTGACGAGTTCCTTTCCAGCATCGAGCCGCGCCGTGGTGCTCGAGCCACTCTCCCAAGGACAAGAGATTAACAGGCTTCGCAAACGATGACAAGTGACGCCAAGGGGAAAGATATGTCGATGCCTGTTCATCTGATACGAGACTGCATACCTGCACGTATTCCACGCGCCCCAAGCGGCGGCGACCACACATTCAAGGCCTCGCTTGGCAAGAACAGTAGACCAAAACCCGACGCGCCGATTGATATGCATGTGTTGGCCTGAAACGGCACTAACCACTCTGCGGCAGCAGCGGAATCTGGCTTCATCGCACGCCAAAAAGGACTACAGGTGCGGAATCAGCGACATTAATCTGTTACCCGACAACGCACTCGCGCCTATCGCCAAAGGGTGTGAGATTTTGTTCTCGCCGGCGTTGTCTGGGCAAACCTACCGAGCGACACAATCCCGACGCGGGAACTCGTACTTCCCGGCCTTCAGGACAAGAATGAATACGTATTTGGAACCAGCGGCACTCATCATGTAACCAAAACGTCTCTGCTCGACCCCTCGTAAAACAATTGTGAGAGCCTAACATGAGACACCGGGAGCTACAGCAGCAGGAAGGGTATCAATACACACCTAGCATACGCCGTCGCACCTCGGCCAGGCCAAACAACATGCCACACACTCTAGCAAACGTCTCGGAAACATCAGATCCGTCGGAAGAGGCGGTCGGGGGCCCGTAACTATCCCTAATAATGACACGAACAAGGCGCTAGGGCTATCCGCTCCAGTCTCTAGCTCGAAGTCAGATTAGCAGGCTTCTTTTCCAGTAGGCTATTACAGTCTATGTCCTTAGTTGTCGTACCTTCAGGTCATCTACTAACAGAACTGTGAGGAATCCAAGTCTTGTTAATGAAGCGTTGTTTAGAGATGGTGGAGGGCCATACTACCCTTTCGATGCTTGAGCGCATCTTTATAGGGCTCCAACTCGGGTGAAATAAACTGAAAGCATGAGACTTGTCTCGCTCGCAATAAACATATTCCGATGCTTCAAGTTTAACCGCAGCTTGGTATTTAGCCGACTTGCCTTAAGCTTTTGAGAAATCGTTGCGATAGCTTTCAAGTTCTGTAATCCTCACTGTATTTACTTCCTTCTTCCGAAAAAGGAACGAAACAACCACATCCGAGACAATCCGCACGAGGTGTCACCGCTACAACTATCACCTTTGACTCGGCGATCCAAGCTGGGGCCACATATCGCCCTCGTCTTTGAGCCCTTAGTCTCGGCCACAAGAATCTTCCAAGCATCTTTCACCATGGCTTTCTCAATGATCTACAACAAAGCCGTCGGCATCTTCAAACCAAACCGCGAATTTGCAAAGATCAACATGACGACCCGGTTCAATGGAACTGTAAAGCGTAAGATTGTTCCTTTAGATCCATCATTTGTCAATAGACGCCCTAACTTAAGATTCTTAAAGATGGCGCTTCGGAGGTATCGGTCAACCACAAGTATCTCTAGAAGCTGCTCTGACGCCGTATCGATCCGTCCCCGGGCTCGGACAGGATGGAACAGCCCTACTTAGAGGATTTTCTAACCCTCGTGAAGTGCCGCGCAAAGCCGCCGACTCGGCTGACCACGCCTTTGCCACGGTCATCCAGTACGACGGATTCAAGACCAAGGGCAATATCACGGAGTCCTGCTTCCTCGCCGCGTACGACAATCTATCGCAGCTGAAGATGGCCCATGTCAAACTCGCACTTGCGTCCCTGATGGCCATGACGGCGATACCACTCGTCATCGTCGTTTGCCTCATCTTTGCGAGGGTCAAGTACGGCCTTGACCAGGCTAGCCTCGGCATCTTCCTCGCCGCTCTTGTCGCCTTCTATACCATCACCATCTAGAAGATATGAGTGACTGCGGGACTACATCAAACCCTGACCAAGGGATGCGGCTTGTCTTATCCAGTTGCTGAATCCTCGGCCCACCACAGCTAACCGCCCACTTTCTCTCATAGGGTGATCTCATTGAGCGGGGGGCGTGTTGGGCGTCTAGCGGGATGGATGCTTGACAAGGACAGGCATAGACGAGCTGCACATAAGGAACAGGGATCATCCGCCTTGGTGTAGACATGCATACCTAGATATTTGGGGCATGCAGTTCAGTCAATCCATCATATTTCACAGTACCCAAGATAAGCCCTAGCACATTGCAATCGTGAAACACTCCACCCTAATTAGCGGTCATGGCCACGAGTAAATGGCCTAGTAACTCGTCACGTCGCAGTCTGAGGCCTATTCCAAGGCGTAGACAGCCCGTAACCAAGTACGACTAAAGTGACTATAATACGTCGGACACCGAATGGTTAGTTTTCCCATGCAGCAATCACGCCTAACTAACGACCGTGACTCCAATTGTCTTCCGCTTGCTGGGTAGTATGCCTCGACGCATGGTTAAGTGTGTAGCGTTGTAGTAGTATACACAGTATCACCACGATTGACGTCCGACTGGGGTGTACTGACTGACGTGTTATTGTTCAGCCGGTTCTCCAAACGGGGGAATCTTACTTTGTTGAACAATGAACAACATGAGCTCACACGATACCGGACGTCATTTAGGTTAGAAGGAGTGAGTAACCGTATGAAAGCAACCTAGAACCCATGCAGAAGCAGAAGATGTAAACGGTCGTTATTCGGGATGAAAAGAATAGTGGCAGCTGCAAGATAGAGTGCGGTAGAAGGGGTTGAAGGGGTTGAAGGTCGAGACTCTGGAAGGTGTTGAGGTAGGTGGTCGGCGAGTGCATGTGGCTGTGGATGGCGCGGTGTACTGGAGCATGCGCTTGCCTGGGCATCTTGCGCACGGCAGCGGAGAGATGGGTGTCCGTGCGATATCGCAATGGAGCGGAGTCTGCTGACGGCATAGCGGACCGGAGGAAACGCCGACAAGTGATTTAACTTGGTTTGCCATGTACACAGCCCTTGCAACACACGGTGTAGGCATGCATCTACCATCCTCACCGGTTCCTACGGCGCAGGACTCTCAAACCATGGACTTTTGCGTCTCTGCAAGGCACTAGGCTTACTATGGCACCCCTAGCACGGACGGGGACAATTCCCTGATCCTACTCTTGCCGATACAGATAGGCGGCATCAGCAAGCCCAATTGAGGAGGCGAAGTGATTGCTCGAAGTGCCACATGTCCTACCCCCGGGTCAAGTTGACTTCCGGCGCGACGTCATCAAGCAGTGCTAGGGCTCGTCTAACGAGGGTGAGCAGGTAGGTAGACGAACATGGGGATAAACGACCTGGCCAGAAGGAGGACGACATGGTAGATTACAACGACAAACAGAGCCGTAAACTCTCTCTCTCCTTCCCTCACTCGGGAAAGACCCATCGGTATCATTCGCGCGGTGGCTTCAAAAGGTCCGACAAGTGCCATCTGGATTCCTCATACCCCTTTTCCCCTGTTGTCACAACCCTTTGCTGATTTCACCGGGACTCCACTCCGTGTGCCTGGCGGTATGTCGTATCCAGGTGGTTGGCAAACCCTTGTTCCTGAGCTTCCCGGGTTTGACCGTGTTCCTTTGATAGTTGATGGAGTGGCGAGTCGACTCATTTAAGATTAAACTGCTGTGCTCCCCCAATATAACTAACAAGCAGAACCGAACACCACGAAGGAAGTGTACATACCGGATGAAGAACTCCTCAACCGACATCTACCACCAGTCGATCCCGACCGCATCCTCCCCATGCCCCTTCGACTCTTCATTTGTGTCGACGACCAGGAAGTCCCTCTGAAGACGTGCGTGTAAACCAGTAGCCAGACAGAGAAGGGTAAGGAATGTCCGGATGAACAACTTCATCAGGCGCAGATAGAGAACGTACACCTGCAGCTGAACGATCCGGCCGGCAAACAGGGGTTAATGTGTGGTACGTGAGAATTCCATGTGATATCGTTGCACCTGTACGTACTAGTCGGGATCAAGACCGGAAAGCATTATTATCTGAGCCGATGGCTTTGCCCACAAGAGATATCATGATCAACTGTGTGTATTGCACGCTGCTCTCCAGTCTGTGCGGCCGAGTTAGTGGACCGGGCCTCTGCGCTCAGCGGACTTGGTAGGCAACGGCACCCAGGACAGCCCCATGATGGATGGGCCCCACACTTGGACTGTTAAGCTGCGCATCATGCATCGAGCAGTTTGTCATGTGGTGGGAGCATCGCGAGAGGGAAGGAGCATACGTCGGATGACCTGTGCCGTCAAGGCGTACTTTCTCCACGGGCCCTGTCCCCCCTAGCCTTGACACAAACTTTTCTTCTCGCGGACCCGGACCTTCTTTTCTGTTTCTTTCTCTGTGTGTCATCTTATCACATGTTGTTCGGTGCCGCAGTCATTCGGCGTCGTAGAAACAGTTTCCCGCCCACGACAGCAGTGGTGGAAGAAGACCAAGCACAAACCGCCGGCCAAGAACCGCGCATCTCTACGAGTTAAGGGCCCCCGACGACTTCTACCGTAACATCGCCCAATCAAGCTCCAACATCCTACAATGTCGTCCGACCCATCCAGTAAGCATCCCCTCCCCCTTCCTCCCGACAGACCCAACCCCCTCTAACCCCACCCCCTCTCAGAGCCCAGCCCTTCCAGCCCCCCCAA